>JAGXJF010005358.1:0-95798 GCA_019208055.1 Stipa capillata | reverse complement strand
TAAATAGACCGTTTAGGGTCGATAATCTGATACTGTAGCCCAACGGCTATAAACTTGCAGCGGAAAATCCAACGAAGATGTGGCCCATCAATATGCCATACCCGACAGGCAACTGACTGGGGGTTACGTCCTAGCGTTCGCGATCGTAATTGCTTCTTCGGAATTGATATCTCCTTCGTCTGGCCAAATCAACAAGCCAGGTGAGTACATTGAATGTACTCGCAAGCTATCCCCACAGGAGAAAATATACGGCCATATTTCATGCAGGGAATAGATCAAGGGATGGCTCTACCCTAAGTTGCAGTTGTGCGGAAATGTAAGTCTTTATTGTAAATAACAGTAATAGATTGAGAGCGAATTTTGTAAAACAACGATCCCAACGTATCACATCATCCTTCGTGGTAGCCCTTGCTACCTCTCATTTATTTCCTCCGCGGGATAGCCGCGCTCATCACCGCTTACCCTTTCGGCTTCCGCTCACACCACCCCGGCGGTGTAGCTAGCCTTTCCTTCAGCAATTCCTAGCTACCAATCCGGGTAGCGTAAATTGCACCCTGTGGACACATCATGCCCACGTCCTTAATCCCTTTCCCAGCTTTCACAAACAAAACTCAGTCTAACCAGTGTGTGGCCTTACCAGTTCATGTCCATGACCGAGGACGCGGCTATTCGAATAGTTTTAACACTCTGCAGAGGTTGTACGGCTTTACCCACAAGATGTAGGTCACCCAGGGAGTACTTTGCAAGTATACTGCCAGGGTTATTACAACGAGACCCTTCTCCCGTGTTCATGCCAGAGCCGGACTCGCTAGGAGGACTACCCCGATCCTCTGCATCACGAATGACAGGGGTGGGACTCTCCCCCTTTGTGTCGGACCATGTTCCACGCACCTTGTAAGACCCTACTGAGCTTTACCCCCACAATACGGTGAGACCCATGAAGAGCTTTTCCCCTACGCAGTCCCGTGGAGATCCTCTAGGGATCTACCGGATCCTCTAGCACTTCAACCTAACTTCCCACGATTCCGGGCTCCGGCATTAGACGAGGTACCAGGTCCAGTCCTTCCCATAAAGGACATGTGGACGTACGGTGGGGGAACTGATTCAGCGGCACTTAGGTTCGGTCCTTAACTGATTCGAGCAGGACTCCATATCCAACCATCTCCTCGGGTAGCAACCGGCTACCCGGCTATTTCATTTCTCATGTAGCGACCGGCTACTTTACCACCTCCAAACTCCCTTAGCATTCCTGCCCGAATCCAAATCCCTCCATCATCTCATTCAAGGTTTTTAATATACATTCCTTGTAAATGGCACCTCGGTATGCATTTACACACCGAGGGTTTTGATCCCAAACCCTTCGCATTGATTAAAACTTAGTTTTCACTATAGCAGGGCTAAGCGGGGCTATCGCCTATACTCCTAGCTAAGATTGCCGATCGTTCAATGATCAGTACTTAACACTAGGGTTACAAAGATAGGGTTCATCGGGCCTAAGCCATGCATCTAATAGGAATAACTAGGTCTACATAAAATAACGATTTTACCCACATAGCATGCAGTTTCATAAACAAAATAATTAACGTTACAAATATAGGATTTCAACATGGTCAAGGTGGAAATAGCTTGCCTGGTAATTGGCCTTAGCCCGAAGCTCTGTCCTGAACCTGCTTCGATAATTGTCCCAAAGTCCTTTGCGCGATATATCCTAACGTCAGTATCTACACGTCGAGGGAACGACGAATAAATCAAAGTTGCAATAAAGAGCCAATTAACATCGAAGGAGAAACTAGAACTTCAACCCATGAAATCATGATGTGTTTGATTAGTCGTTTGGTTTAAAGGGCTTTAGGGAGCTAGGGTTGGAGTGCCTTAGGTTACTTGGTGGAAGGTATCAGCTCACGTCATCTCGTCGGTTAGGGTTTCCTTCACTTGTGGAGTTCGCTAAATTATAAGCGTACCAATAATTGTAGGCTGCTAGATTATCATGTAATGGTTGAGTCCAGCAGTTCGGATGCACGTTTAAGGATTTTTAGAACTACTCGGAAACTACTAGGGAAATGCACCAGGATTTTGGTTTTAAGGAGATTGAGCTAGGGATTAGGGTTTTTGGATATGTCCCGGTGTTACATCCTACACATTGCTAACTTATGAATACATCCGGGTAGAGTATAGGGAAGAATTTCAGTAGGTCTCGAGTTGACGCCAGCTGCTGGGGCAATAGACCTTGATCTAAACGGGAAGGGTTCTTCGGGTAACTGATTTGCATGAAATGGCGGCATAGATAACGATGGTTTATATAAGTTC
Source organism: Stipa capillata (assembly GCA_019208055.1). Taxonomy (NCBI): domain Eukaryota; kingdom Viridiplantae; phylum Streptophyta; class Magnoliopsida; order Poales; family Poaceae; genus Stipa; species Stipa capillata. The sequence continues at coordinate 93,491 of JAGXJF010005358.1, read as the reverse complement.
CTTATGTTCAAAACATAAGCCCTAGTGAGTTAACCGAATGCTAATCGATTGGTGGACATATTGGACGGTGTTTTGGTGATGGAACTTTGAGGACACGAAGCTGGGAATGCCTTAGATGATTGGTGTATGCCTATACATTACGTGCAATGACAGGGCTTTGGATCGGGATGGGGGGCACGGCATTAGGGTTGTAATTCAAAGTACTCGTTCTTTTAATGGCGGAGTACTATGGTTAACTTGGTTATACCGGACAGGGTGGAGGTTTTATTGGTGGGTTACTCCGAAAGAATTGTATGTACGGTATATTTTGATTTAACGGAAAAGATTATTCCTAATACGAACATTTGCTAATTGGTTCCAAATTGATTTAAATTTCGAAAATGTTTGCAAACCACAAGTTCGGTATCACCCGAAGGGTCTCAGAACCGGCCTTACATAGTCCAGAACTGGTCTGGACCTAGCCGAACTGATTGAATCGAACAAAAACCGCTTCTGGACTGGTTTTAGAAACTTTACGCTTTCTGTTCAAGTGGACTTTACGCTTTCAGACAGAGGAAACGGAAAGAATAGGGGGCGCTACTACTTACACTCATGGGCCGGCTAATGGGCCAGGGTACCGGGTCTTACCGAGTCACAGCGCAATAACCCGGGGCGGTTATTCCGACAGCTCCTGGCGGCGGGGTCAAAACGGTTGGCAACGGCGGCGTCTCGGGTGGCTCTGGTCCGTGGTCCCGGCGGTGGTGCTCGGCGGTGCTCTGGTACAGCTACTGGTGGAGCAAGGGCGGAGGTAGAAAGGCTCGGGGCTGCTACGGCGGTGAGGTAAGCCGGAGTTAAGCTGGAGGGTGGCCGAGGCGTTCTGGAGGGGCGGAGGGGATGGCTCAAGCTGGTAGGAGCGGAATGAGAGCTAGGCGGACCGCTGGGGAGGAATAGGGTGGTTCCGGTGGCTGCTTGGATGGGGAAATAGAGAGGCTCTGGCTGCCTTTTATAGCCGGCGCGCGGCGAGCTCGGAGCTGGCACTGGCGGCTGCTGTTCCTGCTCAGGCGTAGCGATGGGACTTGGCCGGCGCTTGGAACGAGGCCGCACAGGGGTAAGGCGGTCGTGGCACGCGCAGCTGGCTTGGGCGGTGCTCCTTCGGCGAGCGGCGCGCTGCAACCGATGGGCGGCGCGGCGGACAGTGTGGTATCGTGGCGCGGACGCGCTCTGGCGAGCTCGGGTTCAGGACAAGACAGCTCGGGGAGAAACCACTGGTGACGCTGAGCTGGGGCTGCAAGGTCGGGCGCGCGGGGCAAGCTAAGAGCTGGATGACAAAGATTCTGGCGAACGGCGCGGCTGACATTGCCGTGCGGTGCGGCTTTGGCAGAGCTCACGCATGAGGATGGGACAACACCTGGACAGAAACAGGACATGGCAGGCTGGCCGGGAATCGAGCTGGAGCCGTGGCGCAATGGCCGGGCCTGGACGACGGGCGGCGCGGTCTGGGCACCCGAGCGTGCACGCTGGTGATGCCGGGCGCTGCCAGCTCATGCCAGGCATGAGCGACATTGGCGCGTCCTGCTGTGCTTGGATGGAGGTGAGCGTGTCCCTTGCACCAATAGGCCTATGATGAGGTGTTCGAGAGTGGGACCAGGTCAATCACCAATTTCAATGGTATTCGGAGTCAGAAGGTTGGTCATCACAGTGTGGCAAGCACCACAGCTCAACTGGACAAGACAATTCTTGGGGTTGACCAGGGAATCGCATGTCGGGGAATGCCATACACTAGGTTCCAAAGGGAAAGGGTGCCTCATGAGCTGGCCAGAGGAGTTGGGGACTCCTGGGCAGATGGGAAGATCGAGGGGTGGGGTGCTCCAACTGTTTGGTGCAATATACTTCGGGTTTTACTACTAATTTTATGCGACGAAACTAACTCGGTCAAGGTGCTCGATATTGGCCGCGGAGGATTTTTGTACTAAGCGTATCTATATTCTTGTACATGCGCGTCCCTGGGGAGTTCAAATTTGCCGAGAAATTTTCTCGGAATTTTCCGAGATGTTGAAGAGGGTATTGGAGGTGTTAGAATTTTGATGGAATGGGAGTACTTTGGTTCAACGGTCACGTTCATATATTGCCACTAGGGTTCTACTGAGTTGTCAAGGGACGAGACGATAAGGTTTGCATACACAGAGCATCCGGGCCGAAGTCAAGAGAGACAAGGGCATGGTGATCACTCGGCCTAGGAGTATGTCCTAGGGTTAGGGTTTCCAGAGTGCGTCAAGATGGGGCGGAGACAGGGAACTCAAGATAAAACCTTTATTTCAGCTTGGGACGCGATGGTGGTGAGGTACCGTTGACGCGGTGGCGCGTACTTTGCGTCAAGTCCCTTTTCGTATTAGGGTCAATAGGAGCGAGGTCGAGGGATTAGGGTTTTGGTGGCGGCAGGAATCGGAGGGAGCATGGAAACACTCCGGAAAGTCAGTGCCTTGGTTCCGGGACATTGGAGTTCAGGGTGTCGCGAGTGTATGTGCATACCTGCACTTAGAAGTTTTTGCATATATGGTGTATATACCGAGGTAGGGTTCGAGGGAAGGTGGTATATACTTGTCGTGTCTGAACTGAGGAGGGGTCAGGACATATTGCTCGATTAACCGGAGTTTGGATCCTACTGCTGGGTATTGTGGATTTGGCGAGAAAGAGGATTCTAGGGTTAACGTAGAAGTAGACTAGGGTTTGTCGAGACGGATGGACGTTAGGGTTAGCGATAAAAGAAGTCACCAACCGCGGTAGGGTCACGGCCAGGTAAAGCTTTAGGTTTCCGCGGACAGGGAAGGTATTGGTGGGGCACTAGAGTTTAAATAGGATCATATCCCCTCGGTTCGGATCTTTTGATCGAGAGCCGGGTTTAGGGGTTTTACCATTCGTCGAGTAGGACGATAACAGGGTTTTGGGTGTATAGAGTATATGGGTTTATACTGGTACTAATCCCACTTAGGACGCACATGACCTCTAGTTTAACGCAAAAAGTTTTTGAAAGTCCTAATTTTCGGGTTTTAGAAAATCGGGATGTGACACTTGTCCTGCTTCGCTTGTCATCATTCCCATCGGAAGTCCATTGACACGCACCCAAATAGTGATCTGGTTGAACTCCATTTCTTCTACAGTCTTGGAAGCATCAAATGGGATAATCACCATCAGTTCATAGGCATGACCAAAAGACTAGGGTCCATCTTCCAGAGCTCTTTGGGGGCCTTCCGATTGATTGAAGGAAAGCAAAAAAATGTTGTCTCCTACGCCTTTACACAAGATGTCCTTGGAAGGGCACCATACCTTGCCCAGAGAATTGGAGATGGAATCCGGATGGATTGATTTTTGGGCGAAGACTTTGACAAGAGCATGCCACTCACCATCGTCGTTCTCCTTCGCCGAACGACAGGGCAGAACTAGCCCTTTTCGTTCAGCGTCTAAAAGATGCAGCGCACCCAACATACGTCCCAGATCTGGATCTTTCTCAGACATAGCGCCGAAGGGATCCGCGTTGCCGATCGGGGAAGCAGGAAGCTGAAGGCGGATGGATCGAAGAAAGAAGCGGGCGATGAAGAGAACGGATGCGCGATGAGAAACAACGGAGAACACAAGGAATGAACCACCTTCGAGTCGCCAGGAGAAACGCCTGATGCCGAGACACGTGTGCTCCACTTGTGGAGACCTCGTTACCGCAGTACTCCTCTTTCGGGTTGTTTTGGATGTAAGATCTTTCCATGAATCCTACAGACGTAATTTTCTTGTAAAATCCACACATTGAATGCGGCATCAAGGTTGGCTTATGGTAACGAGTATTCCAATTGTAGAGTTATGCAGTTTGGTCTGTCAACTATCATCTAGGGTTTAGTTTGGTCCCTAGATATAAAATTACTAAAATGCTCAAATGGGTCCCCAAATAGTTGGCTCAGTTTCATTCTACAGTTTATGTGGCATGTCGGAAATTATGCGAATACATATGTCCTCCCCTCCCCCCATGAATTCCCCTCCCTCTTTCCCCTCTTTCCTCCTCTCTCATGCCCATCCACACGAGTCTCCAACACAAGGCGTCGGTGAATGCACCAGTGTGACAAGATTGGAGGCCAGTGCGACGCTGGCAGGCCTGCTCCTTGACGAGGGCCGTCGGTGTGTGATTGAGCTGGACAGTGACGCCATACACAACCATGAATCATAAAATTTGCTCCTTCTCCCTGGTCATTGCATTGCACCTTCCACACCTAAGTGCATCTCCCACTCTCCAATCATTCCCACACCGGTCTGAACATCACGTCATCATCGACACAAGCGAGCACAACACCATACTTGTGTTCTAGCATGTAAGATGATTATCTCCTCTTGACCTCTACACAACATTGTGCTCGTTGCTCCATGTTTATTTTAGGATGTCTTTTGACAAAATAGCTAGCTACGAGCTTCAACGCGTCTTCTTGCGCACGTCAGAGATCGGTGTCTACCTTTTAGCGGCCTTTCCTGGCTTTTCCTGCTTTGGCCTATCCATGGCGCCACTAGGATTAGCGTGCTTCCGTCCTCCTGGCGTGGATGTGGACTACAAAAGGTGAAACATATATTTTCAGTAATTAAAATAATGAAACATATGTAGTGTGAGTATTGCATTGCGGTATTACCTGTGATGGCTGTGAGGCTGGAGGAACACCGGGAATTTGTGAGATGACGGTATGGTCGGCAATCTCTTCTTCACTAGACTCATCATTGTCATCCTCGTCTCCCTCCCCCTTGCCTTCGTGGTTGTCCTCATCGTCACCCGTCAATGCTGGTGTGCATGTTGAACTGTCGCCTGCCCTCGAGGTCGTCCTAGCAGCACGGCGTAAGGAGGCACTACCAGATCATCCTTGTTGGTCCACGTCCCTGGAGGCACGACAGTTTAGCTTTGCAGCTAAAGCACTGCATATTTGACCAATGCCCTGCAAAATTTAAAATTGACATACAAATGAACGCCTATCAACAAAGCATCAACAAATTCAAAGCTGAATAAGAAATGCGATCTCTCCGTCAAACCCTGTTGGTATGGAGAGTATTTCCCTAGTCTGTGCACTCATACAAGGCAACTGGGTTCTCTATGGTGCAATTTATATACATCGTACTGATGAATAGAAGCCAATAACCATAATTCCGTTTATAGCACGCAAAAAAAATGACTTCATACCATGTAACCTGAAGGAGTCCCCCTCTCAGGCTATGACCCAATCCTGGTGAACTGGTTGTACACGTCTCCATAATTAGCTAGGGCAACCCCCTGCTCGATCTCTACCTAGTGGAAAGCTGGTTTAAGCTTCGCCCTAGATACTTGATGGAGCCACCGCAGATATTCGGCGAAATGTGACGGGAGGTGCAGCGCATGCACAATATGCAAACGCTAATGATGATGGACCCACTCCTCGATGTAAACTCAGTGCCTGTGCACCCAGTTGGTGTTTCTGTGATGATTCCTCCTGTCAAACCTGTAGGACAAGTTAGGGATGTAACTAACAAGTCAATTTACTTCACAATAGGTATCCATGTAGCTGTAAGAGGTGACAATACTTACTTGTGAAGCTCTATTGAAGTTCTAGACTCCATAGGAGGGAAGTCTTGCATCTTGCCAAATTGGCACTGGACCTTGTGAGACATGTGATACTCAACCAGGTTGAAGCAAATCAGGGGCGAGCGTATTCTCCATAAGTCCTCATCCCTCCTGCAGACAGGATTAAGCAAAATCCTTGCGTACTCAAGACACTTGTAAGAGAGTCAGTTCACATGTTTCAATCAAAGAATGTATTCTCATTAGTGGAACAAATGGGCTAGTTCACAAAGAATGCATGGTGGATACTCATGTGGTGCAGGGTGGCCAGTAGAACTCCTTCGTGTGCATGATGTACCTTGACCTAGGACGCCCTGTCGATGGAGCCACATCTGTCCAGAGAGCACCCACAATGGGCAACTCCTCTAGGTCAGTGTCATCTCAATCTTGCTGCGAGACCAAAGAAAGTAAGGATTAGCCTACGAAACATTGCTGAACAAAATGAAATCCATTTTTGCACTTACCTCGGGCAAATCTCGCGCAGGACGGCTTATTGAGAAATGCTTCGAAATCCAAACTTGCAACAGGAGACTGCAACCACCAAAGTTTGAATTTTCTCGTATATACCTGCAAATGTCGCATAGCTTCCTGTAAAGCCACTCCAGGGCCGCTGATCCCCAAATGTATTCCCCTATGGCCTCAAAGTGACTCAACAGAGGAATCCAAATCCAAGATATGCTATCACATGTGCTGTCTAGAAACAAGAAACTAACAAGCAGGTGCCACAACCATACCCCTAGCAAAGACTTGTACGACTGACTCATCAGCATCGGCAGGGCAAGCGCTAAACCTGGAATGAGCAAATAACCATAACCATGTCTTGAATTGTAAGATCATTATACCTAATTCTAATATAAAAAAGAGAAATGAATGTACCTATTCGATATCCAAAAACGTGGAGCCCCCGCAGTACTCTGGTCTCTGGCATGCTCCTCTGCCTCGCCGAGACGGTGCCCATAGAAAGCCTCGACCTAGTCACACCACCCATTGCTCGCAGTGTCACCGGTGGTTGGAAAACCCAGGATCATGGAAACATCCTGGAGAGTGACGGTCACCTCTCTGCAAGAAAGGTGAAATGTGGGAGTCTCTGACCTCTAGTGATCCACCAAAGCAGTGAGTAGCGCACCGCCGATCTAGACCCGGCCCATGTTCAGCATCTTGGGGGCTAGAAAAAGAAACCCATGCAGCCAAACATATGGCTCGTACTTGTTGTCCCACCATTAAGGGACATGCTCTTTGGGGCGTAAGGGTGCTAGTGCCCGCATAAAACATGAGATGCATGATAGTAAGAAATAAGTCAAATGAAATCATAAGAAATGATATGCGTATAAAATTTAACCATCAAGTCGGCAAGTCGACATGCACGGTGGTCCTTGTCGTAGTGCAGGTCAAGGAGGGGGTATTGCGGGTGCGAAGCCATCCTGTAATTATCGATGTACAATACAAAGGTTAGCATATATGCAATCTAACTTAAAAATACAATGAAAAAACCGTTATTCCTAAAAGAATAAGATCAGTTAATTTCCTAACCTTGGCCGTATGCCTAACTCTCTTTATTTTTTCCTTCTTGTGTATGTTTAGCTCTAGTGTGCCTGAATGCATCACACATGGAGCAACGGTTCCTCAAGAAGAAATCGTCGAAGTCACTGAGACTATACTTATCTTTTGAATCATGTGCTTTGTCCAAGTCGTTGCGTAACTTTTTCACCTGCAACAACCCTTCTTTTTGTTCAACATATCAACGTCAGGAACATAATCATCTCCATGGTAGGGTGACCACTGCGTAGGGTCCAAGTTCAGCTCGAACCTAGCTGACCAAGTCTGAAGTATGGCTTCTTTACAGAAAGTTGGAGAAATATAGAGGGGTGAAAGATGGGTGACTCCTCGAGCACGACAAGCAGTTGTGATGTAACTGCATGGCATGTGAAGCAGCTCGGGGACACGACAACTCCACGAACCTTCGGTTTGGTTTTAGTTTCTTCCACTGTAGCTCTCCATGCCTATTGATGTCCCACCCCAAACCTAACTTGCTGTACCTGCAATTCTAGATCGAACTCCTCCACCACCTGAAAGCCAGACTGTTCCCCGCTATGTTCAGCTATTTTTGGGTGACTCTACCCCATACCACACCGCTATAGGCCAAGTCATTTGCAAGTTTCCATCGGTCAATGAAGTAGGCATTGCATTTCCTAAATGTAAATTTCAGTATTGCTGAAACTAGCATCGCTCTAATCCCCTTAAGGACATTATTGAACACCTCAAAGATATTTGTTGTCATCATCCCATAACGACGGCCACCACTATTGTAAGCTTGGGCCCAGAGCTGCCTCTATGGCTTTAACTATTCCAATCATGTCTTGGCCCCCGCATTGCACAGTAGAGTAAGCTCCCTATATTTTTTTAAATCACCTTTCCCAAGACTTTGCACACGACCTTAAACTTTCTGAAGAGCTCCAGCTGATTGTACTTACTATAAAAATTTGCAACTAGGTGCCACATGCACCAGCGGTGATAGATGTCTTGGACCTCTACGTACCTATGCTTGACAATGTTAAGGATGCCTTGATACCGGTCTGATATGATGCATAACTCACGGGAGGGGTCAGCAAGCCTCGTGCAAACAATGCATAGGAACATTTCCCAGCTATCATTGTTCTCACCCTTTGTGAGTGCAAATGCCAGTGGAATAAACTGGTCTTCTGCGTCAACAACAACGGCAATCATCAAGTAACTGTAGTACTTGACAACTAGAAATGTTGCATAGAATGTCACGACTGGTCGGCAATGCTGGAATGCAGCCTTACATTGCGGGAAGTGCCAGTATCCATTGCATAACATGTTGAACAACATCATCTTCAACAATTCTGCCGTTATTGTGGAACAGATAGAACTCTAACTCTGGTTGTAGCTTGCTGAAAGTTCATCTAGGTCCCTAAAGTGGGTTTTGATGATTAATGACAAATGATTAAAGAACTAATATGTATGCTAGTGTGATCAGGTCATACGGTCCCAAAAGCAGTGGTGCAACCAACCAAGTTGACCCCTAAAAAGTTCTAAAGAAGGATGGCTTGAAGAAAAAAAGACCAGAGATAGTTTTCTAGCTCTTTATGTGGTTCGATGAATTACTTTGAGTCTTAGGAAAGATGTACTATTAAAGAGGGGCTTTAGCTTGGTAAGGTGTGTACCTTGCGACAATGCTCAGTTAGGATTCAAAATTCCATTTGTGAATGTCCTAGAAAACCTTCTGTCCTCACTTTGTGTGCAAAAAGAGCTTCTGAGATTTTCTTGGAGTCTCCGAGATTCTCTTGAGTGTGTGGGCTTAGGGAAATCAGTGCCTCCGAGTTTCCCTTTCCTCTTGTTTTCTAAAAGTCAGAGCTTCCAAGATTTGCTCAGAGTCTCAGAGATTTTGCGTTTGGACCTCACTTGAAATCCCTCTATCTCTATGTCGGAGTAACGGGAGTCTTTCAGAGTGTCCGAGTTCCAAGTCTGAGTATCCGAGATTGCTTTCTATCCTCGCTCCTTGAGCACCTTTGAAATCTCGGTGTGTTCGAGTTCTAAATCAGACTCTCTGAGGATATCTTGGAGTATCCGAGTTCGAAAGTCAGAGCTTTCGGAAATCGCCTCTGACCTCGCATATCTATGCATTCTTTCTTTTCTGAAGGGTGTGGTCTCAAAGTCGGAACCACCAGCTTTCCCTCGGTCCTCCTCACTTTGAAACGTCGGAGTCTCCGATATCTATTGCTGGACTCTCGTTGACCGTAGATATAGCCATTGGATTCAAAATGTCGGAACCTCCGAGATGAAGTCGGAGTCTCCAACTTTACCTATTTTCTGCATAACGGCTAGTTTTTGAAAGGCTGCCTATATATACCCCAAGCCCCTTTTGAGTTCAGGACCTTTGCCCATTATATTATCCTGCTCTTTAAGTGCAAAGCGACACCTCCTCAACCTCTAAGTTCATCTTGAGAGGAAGTAAGACTTAAGCCTTAGTTGAGCATCAAACAAGGAAAGCCTCCAAGCTAATCTGAGTTTCACCTTTTGCTCTTGGAGGTTGAGGTCTCCTAGATAGTTAGGAGTCCCTTGAGAGCTCCTAACCTTTGCGGTGACCCCTCAAGAAGTTTGTGAAGGTCGGGATTCACCTCCAAAAGGGAAGAATCCCCAAGAGAAAGATATGGAGACGCAAGAGCGTCCTTGAGGGATAAAGGCTTGAAAGGAAGCCAGCTCTTGATCAGCGTGATCGAGCTGCTCGAACGGAGACGTAGGATTCCCTCAAGAATTTGAACTTCAGCAACAAAAAAATTTGTCTCCTTCGGTTATTTCTTCTCGCATTCTCTTTCTACAAGTTTAGTTTAAATTTATATATATTGAACTTTCTTGTGTGATATCTAGCTTATTGTGCTCATATAATCTTGCTTTAGTAATCTTTAATTCCAGACAATTGCAAGAATAGTGGAAATTGAATAAAATTGGTTAGTTTCATATTCACCCATGTCCTCTAGGTAGATATCTTGATCATTTACTTGCATACCAATCAATATCCTTGGTAGCAAAGCATTAGACTCTTTCAAGTCACCCCATAATAGTTCCATCGCCAACTGTTTCACTCTCCATGCTTTCTCATACTTGACCTAATAACGAGTGGTGGCGAATATCATCTCAATTAGCAAAGCCACAGAAACATCTGGGTCAACAGAAACCACTAAAATGATGCAGGTGGAGATGTACTTCGCTGTGACCTGTATATGCAATCCTGACGGGCGTGATGTACCACATGTGTGTGGTTCATTCACGTGAGAGATTTTTCATAGATTATTGCTAGTCAACTGTGCCCACACCTTCCAAGCACATCCCCTCTGGCGATGTACCGTGTACCACTTATTCATGTCATAGTGATAAACGATATATGGCTTGTGGTGCCTCATAGAGTAATCGACAATGAAGTCCTTCAACTCACCAAAAGTCCTCATTTCCTTGTGAAGGATCGGCTTTCCATACTCGGTTGTCCTAATATGTGTCATGCCCACGAAACTTCCCAACAGACCGTCATTACATATGTTACGAACATCACCAAAAGCATGCCCTGTGTTTTCTTCGCCTAGTACCTTTCTTACCACCCTACCTTGTTGAGGAGTGAAAAAAGGTTTCGGCGTTTCATCCTCACTAGAGCTCTAATCCTCATCGGAGTTGCTTGGGTAGTGGTGCGTGTCATTCGAGCTAACTTCACCGTCAGTTGAGTTGTTCACAACTGCCACATTGGAATTACCATGTGATGGGCCAATGAATTCCTACGCGTGCTGACTAGCTGAAGAAACGTCGGCACTGAAAGGTGGTGGCACATTCATTTGACGTACCGATAGTCCCAACAATTGATCTGCAATCACATCAACCCTACCATCTTGCAGAGCTAACTCTTCATGTGCTGGTTGAGATATTGGTTCAAAAGGTGGTTGAGGGATGTCCACAACAAAGGACAGCTCGTGATTGGGACCTAGCTCAACGACATTCGTAGAATAGACTGAACCATGGTGCCTCCATACACAGATCTCCACTAACTTAACATTCGAAGCATTGAGAATTTCCCTAGAAGTGTCCCAATCACTAAGTGATCGAATGAGCATCATCAATGGGTACCTCTTCATACCAAAGCCGGTATCATATCGTCCTTCTAGTTTAATAGAACTTGCTGAAAATCCAAATTCACATTTGATCCTTGCTACTATTTCACTAAGGGTTGGTGCCTCTCGAAAAATAACTACCCTCACTGCCACGGAGTCGAAATCAATATTGGTACTGCCCCTTTTGCATATTTTTGAGCAATTATAAATTCAGCCAATTCTATCTATCTTCATTATAACAAAACATACACAATTCATCAACAATAAATTTATTTATAAATATGATGTTCTAAGCAATTTTAAATTAATATCTACATAGCACAATTCAGATCACTCAAAGCATAATCATAGAAAATTGACCATATAAACAGTACCAAAATCACAATTATCGATTTGATCTCACATTGTAACATACAATCACATATACTAGCCTAAAATCTAACCCTAACGTGTCAATTTCTTCCCATAATCAAACCCTAACACACAATCGATCTAACTCTAAGTATGAGTTTACGAATAAATTACAGAGAGAGAGAGAGAGAGAGAGAGAGAGAGAGAGAAAGAGAGAGAGAGGAGAAGAAATTTCACCTCACCATGAGGAGGAGGGCACGGAGGCCGGCGCGAAGGAGGATGAGGCGTACGGGAGGAGGCCGACAGATGAGGCAGCATGGGGGAGGAGCCTGGCACGGTGGCTGGCGCGACGAGCGACGCCCTCGGCGGCTAGCGCGAAGAAGGGAAGGTGGCAGCGGCCGAGTGACGTGGCGAGCCGCTGCACTGGGTGGGCTCGGGAGTGAAGAGAAAATGAGGGAAGACTGAGGCGGTTCGAATAGGTAAAAACCCTGTGGCGCCGAGGGTCATGGTGCCACAGCTGTAACGCCAAGTTGCGTGGCGTTGCAGCTATGGAGTTAAGAGGTGTAGCGCCACAAGGGTGAACACGTCATCACGCCACGGCAGCTTGGCCGACATGGTGCCAAGGTCTACGGTGCCACTGACCTTAGCGCTACAAAATGTTTTTGCGGCGCCGGTGCGAATCGTTCAAAAAGGATCAGAATTGAATTTTTTTTACTAATAGACTTATTTATAAAATAAAGATAAACATTTATTATTTTATATTCTCTAAAAATTTATGAATATACTAGAACAATATTTTCCTTAGCTTTGGTGCCTCTTACTCGTCGAACTGTCTCAATCGTTTCTTTCTTGCACCTCGTTCTAACAGTGCTGCACATGTACCTCTTATTGTTCGGAAATGGTGCAAATAACAATAAAAATTCCCTGAGTTTTCTCGCTACATAAGGTATGATTAGTCACGTATCCTGCAAAATTTCAGCTCGAACACACGATTAGGAGAAACGAAAATGGCAAATTTTAATGAGTTACAGCTTTATGTTTCTTTTTGATTTTCGATTTCCTTTTCATGTTTCTTTTTCTTCTTGATGTGTATATCGAATTGAAATTGCACGGCATGCTAGAATTGATCTTTGATGACTTCTTTTGGTTATTTTCTAACTAGGAGTGTCATAGATAGCATCTTAAAACCAGGCTCAATTTGTGATTGCTAAATTATGTTAAACTTATTTTATAATTTATTGTAAAAAGTATTTAAAAATTAAAAAAAACCTAGTTAGCCAAACGATAAAATAGACAAAAATCAACGTTTTGTATTGCAGTGGATTATGATAATTTCATTTGTCTAACCAATTTTTACATATTTTCTATTTGTTTAACCAACTTTACTATTTTTTTACCAAATTATAAAATTAATTCAACATAACACAGTTTAATAACTATAAACCGAGTCTTGGAATGACACAGTACTCAACTAGTAATCGCGCACGTGCATGGCACATCTTGACTAATATAGATCAATTAGAATAAATTAGATGTATAAGAAGTCTGTTAGGCATAGTCACCATAGTACAACTTCGTCAAAATTTAGAAAACCTTCTTTGATGATTTACTATATATAGTTGTTTATTTAACACTTACAATCTATCCACGATTCAGAGGAGTGATGGAGAGAAACATGCGGTGGTTGAAGATTGGATCAAGGAAATACTGAAGTTATGTTTTAAAATAGTAAGAAAGGATGTAAAGAGTAACTAAAAGAGATTGTTAAGAGTCGTAAATCATTACTAAATGTGTTGATTATAAAGTTAATATAATTAAAGCTGTATTAATAAGATCTAATTAAAATCATAAGCCGTTGAATTATATTTAGGTGGATGGTTCGGTCTTTCTAATTTTGCCAACTCGTAAAACTTTTGGCATTGATGGTGATGTTGATTAGTTTGGTCCAAAGAAATTATTCATCCAAAGCTCGAAGCAGAATCACTTATGGCCCGTACAGGTTGACTGAAAAGTCTGAAAGCCGACCATATACGGTTTGTTCACACGGGCTTCAGTTTCAGCTACCCTTGTTCTTCATAGGTCCCACCGGCCAGAGCCACCAAACAAACACGTGCTCCACTATCTAACGGTCCATATCTCCCTATCGCTCCCACTCATCCAATCTCAGCCGTTGATTGGCTAGGGGTATAGGGTTTATAGCCCCGCCTCGCACCTCCCTCTACCCCTCTCTTCCGTCCCCGCGGCAAGAACGGCGGCTGGACAAGGCAAAAAAAGTAAAAAAAAGACAGAGAGCCACACCAATTTACGCCTCCATATCGATCGAATCCGCAGGTTTTTATCCGGAGAAAATCCTCCAGAAAACAAGAGGAGCATCGATCCCCCGCCACCTGATCTCGTGGCGCTGGTCGGCTGCCGCTCCGGTGCGGATCCCTAGTAGGGATGGCGGAGGTGTCCACGGCGGCGGTGGCGGCGCCCACGCCGGAGGGGGTGCTGCACAGGAGGATAGAGTTCCACCTCGCCAGGAGGTCGCACGCGGCGGCGGCCGTGGGGAGAGGCGGGTTTCGGATGGAAACCCTGAACCCGGATGCCGCGGATGGGGCGGCGGCGGCGGGTGCGTCGGAGAGGAGTGAGGGGGAGGCGAGGAGGCCGGAGAAGGGAGAGGCGGCTGGGTTGGATCCGGAGCTCACTGTGGCCAGGATCTACCTCGGGAGAATTGTGAGTACGCAAACTTGCATTCTTTTGGGGGGTTTGGGCTCTTAAAGCTGTGTTTTTTATGGGGCTTTTGGGCGATAGAGCTGCAATGCCTGATGTTCTGACACTGGAGCTGTCAATTTGGGGTTTGTAATATCAAAAGATGTACATAATTTGCTTCACGGAATTGTCATTTTGATGTTTTAGTATGGTAGCCAATGATTTTGTGTTCAGTTTGTGGTGCCATTTCCAGCTCTGAAGTTGGACTGCCTTGCAGGGTGCTGGTCTGCAAAATCTTGGGAACACATGCTACCTCAACTCGGTTCTGCAATGCTTGACGTACACAGAGCCGTTCGCAGCGTATTTGCAGAGTGGGAGGCACAAGTCTTCATGTAAGTGCTGTTGGAACTTGCAACTGTCCACAGGTTATCGACACTATAAATGAATTGGCAATGGTGCATCAGGATTGTCGATTTCCAAGCTAGCAGTAACTCAATTGATCTGTCTATTATTGTATATACTAAGTTAGTCTAATCGTTGACAAAGGTGCGTGGCTGGGCTCTAGGCTATACTGATATCCATGCTACTACTACTTGAGTAGCAGTATTACTACCAAAGACAACAATACTTGCATTCTCAAGGCTCAAGGCTATCCCTTCCACACCACTCGGGAAGTTTCACCATTCTCCAGCTTGAATCATGTTCGGATCCAGAAACATGTGCAATCCCATCTCCAATTGAGATCAGCCAACCGTTATCATCCACAGGAAAATTCGTGTAAAAATTTGTCATTCTACTCTGTCAGAGAGTCTTGTGGATGAAAACGGTTGGCTGATGTATATGGATTGATTATCCATGCCAATCTGTTGAGACACACCTAGTGGAACAGGTATAATGTCAGTTGTTAATACAATCTTACCAATTTTGGTGTTCTCTCTCGTAGACGTTGGCTATCCATCCACTGCGTCAAATAATTGTGATTCAAAGTTGTTCCTGGCTTCTCGCCTTATGTGTTAAATTATCGACATCTATTTTTGTAGTACTCTATTAAGTGCTGTGCTTCTATTTCTGGATTTAATGCCTTCGCTATAACTAAGCTCTCTATTTCAAGGTTGAGATGTGGCTTGCACATGCATGATTAATAGTAAATCACACTACATTTACAACGACTTGCAAGGTGGGTACATCTAGGTCACAGAACACGTGGGTTGCTCAAATGGGGTCATAGAACTTATTTAAGTGGTGCATGCTGGTCAGAATCACATCGTGTGGGCAAGAAGTGAGAATAGAGTGGACTGCAGGATTTCTGTTAAGTTGATTAGGAAATGGATGCCCAGGTGTAGTAGCTGCCACGGTGAATGCTGACTCAGCACCATGCGTCCAGGACTAGCCAAGCTGGTGCAAATTTGATCTGGAATGCACCAGTTAGACAACTTCTGTGACAAATATGAGCAACAGTCAAATTCCATGACCTGATGCACCCACCTTGCAATTTGTTGTACGTGTGGTGCAGTTTACTCTTAGTAGTATAATCTAATAACTGTTTGTTAACAAGTAGCTTCAAGGTCTTGACTGTAAACCTCATTTCTCCATTCAGCAAGATATACTTAGATAGTGGGAATGTGGGGAAGTAACTCGTACACTTTTCCAGTTCCATCTGTACTGAAAGAATTTGACGAGAAATGTAACACACTGGTGCTGCCCACCAGTCTGGATGCCCCCCCCATCCCCACCCCCACAACCCATCCCAAATGTCATTGTTTGTCACCAAGGGCTGCTTTCTGTTGATAACCGATGATGTAATCCAGTCCATTTACTAATACTCATGTTGCCTCGTCCATATAGCACACAAAATGTACCAAACTGCGTCGTTTGCTGTATAGTTCAAACTTCCACTGGCAATACAACATTTACTGATCTGTAAATCAATTAAACCATTAGGTTACTGGGCTTTTGTTGTATTCTTCTATACTGGCTAGCAGTGGTTTCATACCCTTGCTACAAAAATTGTTTGTATTAAATAACCTGTTTAAGAAGAATTGAAGGTAATGTTTTGAATGCTCGATCTTGTTAATTAAGCATATAGCCACTAAGCCACTGTTATTTCACCCCTGCAAGGCATTTCTCTTCTAGCTGTTGCTAATTCTTTTTTTTCACCATTTAAGGTCGTACTGCTGGATTCTGTGCACTATGTGCTCTTCAGAACCATGTTAAGACAGCTCTACAGTCAACCGGAAAAATAGTGACACCATCACAAATTGTCAAGAATTTGCGCTGTATCCTTTCATGTGCTCTAGCTTAATTGATTACCTCCTTTTGTTTTAACTTTTGGAAATTCTTCCATCTGTTTAGTATCCAATGTTAGAATGTGAATCTTTGACTGCAAATAGGCATTTCTCGTAGCTTCCGCAATTCAAGGCAGGAAGATGCACATGAGTTAATGGTTAACTTGCTTGAATCCATGCATAAATGCTGTTTACCTTCTGGAGTACCAAGTGAGTCTCCAAGTGCTTATGAGAAGAGCTTAGTTCACAGAATATTTGGTGGTCGCTTAAGAAGTCAGGTAGAGTATATGCATTGTTACATTGGAACTACCAATTTCTTCGGAAAACCCATTTCTGTTGTCATCACTGCTTTGCGACATATATATGTTCCAGGTTAAATGCACAAGGTGCTCACACTGTTCCAACAAATTTGATCCTTTCTTGGATCTCAGTCTTGATATTGCCAAGGCCACAACTTTGGTGAGAGCGCTTCAAAATTTCACTGAGGATGAACTACTCGATGGCGGTGAAAAGCAATATCAGTGCGAGCGTTGCAGGCAGAAAGTTGTAGCAAAGAAAAGGTTTACAATTGATAGGGCTCCAAACGTTCTGACAATTCACCTGAAGCGCTTTAGTCCTTTCAACCCTCGTGAAAAGATTGACAAAAAAGTGGATTTTCAACCGGTTCTAGACTTGAAACCATTTATTAGTGATTCTAAAGTGAGTATTTAGTTCCGAAAATTTGAAATTTACCTTGATTTTTTCCCCAGTTAACTTGTCTTCAGCGTTTTCATTTGTTATGGTTATGTGTAGGGTGCAGACTACAAATACAGCCTTTATGGTGTTTTGGTCCATGCTGGTTGGAACACTCAGTCTGGTCACTATTATTGCTTCGTTCGGACTTCCAGTGGGATGTGGCACAATCTTGACGATAATCAGGTCTAGTATAACATAGTTCTTTCGTTGAAGCTTTACTAATTTACTTTATTAGTTTATAATGTTAACTTTAGCATGCTGGGTCATGTACTGTCCATGAAAATATTATTTCTCAAACTAATGCTTTCCCTTTCAAGAAAAATCTTCATACTTAAGTCCTGCAGTTCCATCAACTTTCAGAAGGTTTTTCCTAAGAGTTTTATCTTGTTCTTTTCGTAGACTTAATTGCATTAGATGACACGGTAGATGGTACATACTACATGCAACACTTCTCACTGTCATTATGTCATGGAATCATTAATCTAATCTGTCTACAGCGTTGAGGGTTGAGTGGTTACAATATGTCAACAGCATGTTGCATTGATGTATTTGGTCAGGCCGAACTGGAATTTTACTACCACTTTTGTACCAGTTCCTTCCCCTTAGTTGCTTAATTGTCTGCTCTGTTTTGAACCTTCCCTGCATGTATACCAGTGAGCCCAGTTAAGCCATACAGCTTTTGGAACGTGTTTCCTGAAAGCTAGTCCTCCTTGCTTGTTCTATTTGTGATGTAATGTTGTATAAGTACATGCTAAATATATTTGATAAGTTACTAGTTCGAATCGTTTTGTCAGGGAAGAATCTATTAGCTGGATTAGGAATATAAATATGCATTGTGTTCTGTTCATTGCTGGAAAGGAAACAAAATCGAACCTTACTTTGTCCTGAGCTAAATTGCTTGATGGATTCTAGTTTGGTGCCCCTTTTTTATTCTGGCAGCCTTCCATTTTTGTCATACTGATTCCTTAGGCCATCAACTTCAGGTACGCCAAGTTCGTGAGGCAGATGTATTGAAACAGAAAGCCTATATGTTATTTTATGTACGTGACAGAGTTGGGAACACAATGGCACGCAAAGACAATATCGCTCCTAATGTGCCAGTAAAGAAAATGATCCCTGGGAAGATCTCTCTGAATGGTGTAGTCCAAAGTGTTGTAATAGAAGCAAAATTGAGTGGTACCTCAACTCCTTACGCAGACAAGAAGTTGCAGAGCATAGGCAATGGCCACTCTGGCATTATCAGCATGACTTCAGCAGATCACTGTTCAAAGAATGATGGCAAAACTGAAGCATGTGCAGCCTCCCAACACAATGACATGTCTGCTGCACAGGAAGTTCTTCTACCTCGAAATGATGTTGCTACCTTGTCAACTAAATCAAAGCAAATTGCTTCAAGTAGCCACAATGAGACATCTTCATCAGGTCAACCTGCATCTCTTATCAATGCGAGTGGTAATCAGACAATGGTTGAGATGTCATTGCAGGAACCAAAGGCTGATGATATACTTACCAAGTTGGGAAACAGTACTTCTGTTGCCTCATCTATGGTCAACAGGCCTGCTAGACTGTCTGAGACAGATAAACAAAGTTCTCACTCTCAAATAACTATGTTTTGCAAGACAAGCTCTAACGTAAATAACACGGACACGACCAGAGCATTTACTGCCCAAACTTTAAAGGTATCCTTGTGATGGTAACTGCTGGTCTTTAGTCCGTATCTACTACTTTATTACTTATTACTTTATCTTTTGTAACATGATAGGATGCTATTGTTTCAAATGGTGTCATCCCTAGCACTAGCAGTGGATGTCCAACTTATAGTGGGAAAATGAAGGACTTAACAGAGCAAAATGACAAAACTATGAGCCAGGTATTGCTACTGGGCTACTTCCGCCCTTCTGTGTCCCTTGTTAGGAAAGCGTTGACCCCATATGACCCTGTAGACTCGTGCTAAATGCTGCTCCGTTGCACACTTGCGCATAAACTACACAATAAGGTTCCATCGTTTTGCTATAAGTGAGTTGATTTTCTTTGTACATACCTTTGTGCAGAATAACATAGCACCAGGACTTGAACAAGTCGATGTTGGAAAACAGAACTGCTCTGAAGTTTCTATGAAGGTGGTTACATCTGATTCATGCAATGGCATTATGGTTAAAAGGGTGGATTTGAAGTCAAAGAAAATTGTGAGATATCCAGTAATGAACTTGTGGCTGGGGCCCAGGCAATTATTACTAGGTTCACTAAAGCTACAAAAGAAAAGGAAGCACAAGAGAACTAAAAGACAGTTTGTAGTTTGTAAGGACATGGCAAATGTTGATTGTTCAGGTGACAACACCAATGAGCAGCAGGCATCAACATCAGCTGCTTTGCAGCCTGAAACTGCAGAATGTACACCTTGTAAGCAGAAACATTCCTATGCTAGTGTAAGTTCTGAAAACAATACCCAGTCATTCGAAAACAGGCAGGAGGTTATTGGAGCCAGTGGTGCTGGTGACCATTGCATGGACAGCAGAAACAAAAAGAGTGCAACTCTTGCTATCGCCGAGCTTCCAAACTTTGGTTCTACCTCTTCTGCAAATCAGGCACATTCAAGAAACAACATAGATGCAAAGATGGGAGTCTCCCAACATGTCAGTGTTCTTACAAAAGACTCGAGGGCTGAAGTTACTGGTTAGCAACTCCCTTTGCAGACGCACACTTACTCATTTGCTACAAATACTCTGGTTTGCTATCGATTTTAAATCTGAATTATGTTACTTTTGTGCTCTTCAGTTCCATGCTGGGATGATGTTGTCGTGCCAAATACAGAGATTAGAGGGTCAAAACATTCTCGGAGCAAGAGCATTGGATATGTCTTAGATGAATGGTAAGTTATTTTGCGGTTCTCCATAACACAGCTCATTATTGTTCTGTGATCTTTCATTGTTCTTTCCTAGTATGTAATGGATTTTAAGAGGAACTGAATTTACTATTGATTCGCAATCTGTTTCCAGGGATGAGGAGTATGACCGTGGGAAGACAAAGAAGGTTAGAAAATTGAAGGAAGATGACTATGATGGGCTGAACCCCTTCCAGGAGGAGGCCAACTTCGTATCACAGCAAAAGGCGAAACAAAAAGCATACCAAGCCAGACCTGGGAGTAAGCCTGCCAGATTACATCATTAGACGAGTTAAGGATATGACACCCCAAGAAGGCATACAAAAATTTGTTGTTGTATCACGCATTTTTCAAGAAATCATTCGTTGTTCTTTTTCACCTTGTTGTTTGACCGCTCGAAGACAACCATCAGGACCTGGATTTAATTGTAACGGATTTTGTAGCGCAATGGAGTTGTGTAGCATTTTGTCATTTCTCTCGACATTTTTGTTCATGTTTATCAAACAATTAATACAATGATGAATAATATGAAAATGCTGGTCTGATAGAATTTTTCGTTGTAATTTACTGATGCTCCAGATAAATTACGTTCGTGTTACTGCAGTGTTGCGATCTCACTTAACGTTTTATTTGGCTTGGCCAAGAGGCTGTCTGCTGTTTAATTAATGGCTAAGGCGTACAAGTCAGTTTACACAACATGGAGGAGGCTGTCGACAGCGTAGTAACTGCAGTAACGGATAGTGAGACGATCCTTCCTTAGAGTTAAGAGTTAAGAGTGTGGCATGAATGCGTGATTTCATCTGGCGCCTTCATGGCGATGTCGAGCCAACGTGGAGAAGAGCTCCTGAAAAAATAATTCCTACGTTCCAAGCGGTGTCCTAAACTTGAATTTTAAACCAAGTTGCCGAAAATCCACACATTTCCAAATTCAGCACCAACCGGAATCAAATGGGCATCGACTTCTGCACTACAGAACAGCTCAATCTCCTGCCACATACTACTCGTGCTAGTGCCACGCTTTACTCCAGCTCATCTTCTGCACTACAGAAGTTTGTGATTGCTAAACTATGGAATCTAGTTAGTAACATAAACTTTTACTAATTTCAGTAAGATTTTTTGTTACATCTAAATTAAAAATTCTTTTACTAACTACAAATATGAAAGAGAAATAAATATGTACTTTTGAAAAGCCACCGCAATGTCCCAAATATCAAACAGCCTCAAATCATGGTTGCTACTACTACGACAACGTCCCAGCAGTCAAATTCCAATTAATCCAGATGATATACCCCAATAATTGCAAAGCTAGATAGCGATGAATGAATCCGGCGGCAGCGGCAAGAGCCGATGATTTCATTTCATTTCATGTCCAGCCAGATTATTTGCCAGAGACAAGTTGAGATTCAGATAAGATATTCGTAGTAGCAGCACATAAATACGTGTACTGATGTAGTACGTACCTGGGGGACTGTAATAGTAGTAGTACGTCGTATCTCCGTATTAGAAGTGTCTCGTCTCGTGCGCGACTATTAAATGGCTCCCGCGGTCACGCGCTCCCTGTGACGATCTCTCTCGCGTCGCTCCGCGGGTCTTCGCGTTCCTCGTCGTGAAACCAATCGACTAGTACTTGGAATTGCCACGAGTACACGGCATCTGAAGAACACCACTCACGAGCCATGAACATTGATGGATGTGATCATGGTGAGATGCATGGCACTGAATTCGCGATGATATGTCCATATATGATTGAATGATCGATCGGTAGGGGCAAGCATGATCGAACAGAACTCTTCTGCATGCCTCCTGGGAATCCAAACCATTTCGAGTTCTTGAGACGTCTAGGCCACGTGATGCGCGTGGATCTCTGAGGCATGCAAGTGAAGGTTCGTAGTGAAGGCGAATAGGAGACTATATCTACGTAAATTAAATTTTTTACCGCATTAAATAGGAACCGCTATAATTTTAAATCACAGGATTATCATTAAACACATAGAGTAGCGGAAGTAGAGTTGGTGATCATTTCTATGATTACTTCTAGGGTATATTTCCAATGGTCTCCTGTTTGTACTAGAGTCCAATTATTATCTAATACCAATAGCTTTTGCATGCACCTCATGCTTCGGCTACGGAAGAGGCTTTGTCAAAGGATTAGCTACATTCAAATTCGCGTGTATGTTGCATATCTTTACATCTCCTCTCTCAACAATTTCAATATGAGATGATATGTCCGAGTAAGTGTTTAGATTTTTGGTGAGACATTGGTTCCTTAGCTTGCGCAATAGCTCCACTATTATCACAATAAATGTCTAATGGACTGGAGGCACTTAAAACCATATCTAGTTCAGCGATGGACATCTTTATCCAATCGTTTTCTGCATCGCTTCAGCAGCAACAATGTACTTGGCCTTCGTCGTACAATCAATAATAGTCTCTTGCTTGGAACTTTTCAACTCACTACTCTCCATTCAAAATGAACACAAACCAAGATTTCGAAGGATAATAATCCTTGTCAATTTGGAAGCTTGGATCTATGTAGCCATTTACAATGAGCTCTTCGTTACCTCCATATAACGGGAAATGCTTCATTAGTTCTTCTCAAATATTTAAGAATGTTCTTAACTACTGTGCAGTGGCCTTTACCTGGATCAGACTGGTATCTGCTCGTAACATTTAGAGCATATGGAAAACATGGCATACATGATAGATCCAATAACTGATGCATATGGAATCCTACTGATGTGTTCTCACTCATCACTGGTCGAAGGACACTGACTCTTACTAAGACTTATCCCATGCGACATAGGTAAGAACTCTTTCTTTGCATCTTGCATGTTGAACGGACTCAACACCTTGTTGATGTAAGTACGTTGGCTTAATCTAATTAACCTATTCAATTTATCTTTATAGATCTTGATTCCCAAGATATATGCTACTTCTCCTAAGTTCTTCATAGAAACTATTTTTCAATAAGATTTTAACAAACTCCAGCATATGAATGTCATTTCCAATCTATATCAATCTTTTTTCTTATAGACCCATTTGCACTCGATGGTTTAACACTATTAGGTCGATCGATGAGGTTCCAAACCTGATTGTCTTCCATGGATTCTATCCGGGATCTCATGGCGCTAAGCCATTTCTCAGAGTCCAAGCCTGTCATCGCTTCTTTATAAGTCATAGGCTCATCGCTATCCAACAATAATGTACCAAGCGAATACCGGGAAAGTAACTTGTGTGGCCTTTCTGACATACGTGGCACTGGTTCCTTCTCAACTGTGGTCCCTCCTGTAGGGATACGGGTAAGCTACACTAGCGTAAAATAAAAATTTCTACTGCGTAAACCAGGAGTTGCTGCAGTAATAGATTACGAGGTTACCTCTAGATGCGCAGACTCGTAGCGAAAGTAGAGTCGATGCAGCGTCGGTGCAGCTGTAGTTGTACTACCTTCTCCTCCTCTCGGTTCCCTTCTCCTCCTCGCGGTTCCCTCGGACGGTTCTTCCAAGCGTCATAGCTGCAACGCCTCCAAAATATCCACACGTTCAGGGAGAAACGTCACTCGTCCTGATTGCTAGATTCGAGCGGGCGACTTTAGGCATGGGAGGAGTGACGGCCTGGTTTCGGGAATTCTGAATTGGCTTTCATCGATCGAACAATGTCTAACAAGGTTCGATTACACCGTTCGGATACCCCTTTTCTTTGAGGCGTTCCGAGAGGCGTAAGCTGTGGAACAATTCCGCAACTCTTTAGACGATTGCTAAACTCATGACTCAAATACTCGCCTCCACGATTAGATTGAAGAAACTTAATTTTTTTGCCATGTTGATTTTGCACTTCATTTTGGAATTCCTTGAACCTTTCAAAAGTTTTCGACTTATGCTTCATTAAGTAGACATAGCCATATCTACTAAAATCATCAGCGAAAGTAATGAAGTACTGAAAGCCACCTCTAGCAGTCGTGCTCATTGGTCCACATACATCAGTATGTACAAGTTCCAACAAGTCTGACACCCTCTCACAATAACGCATGAAAGGTGTCTTAGTCATTTTTCCAAGTAAACAAGCCTCACATGTCTCGAATGATTCAAAATCAATGGACTTTAGAAGACCATCTATATGGAGCTTCTTCATACGCTTCTCACTTATATGACTCAAATGACAGTGCCAAATATAGGTAGGATTCAAATTATTAGGACGAAGCCTTTTAGCATTAATATTATAGACATGTGCACCGTCAAGGTTTAAAATGAATAACCCATTCACAACGGGTGCATAAGCATGAAACATCTTATTCCTAAACATGGAACAACCATTGTCCTCAATAATGAATTTATAACCGTCTCTTAATAAATATGAAGGAGATATAATGTTTCGACTTAAACTAGGAACATAATAACAACTATTCAATTCCATAATAAATCCTGAAGGTAGATGAAGTTGCATGATGCCGACGGTCAACGCAGCAACCCTTGCTTTATTCCCGACGCGAAGATCAACTTCTCCTCTTGCGACGCTTCTACTCCTTATCAGCCCCTGCATCGAGTTGCAAATGTGAACAACCGATCTGGTATCAAATACCCAAGAGTTATTAGGAGAATCAGCGAGAAATATGTCTATAACATTTACAACAAGTGTACCTGATGTAGAAGTCTTACACCTCCAACTGGAGTTTCCTTGACCGCGGGTTCCTCGGTTGGATTCTCCCCAACTGGGGTGTCTCCAACCAAGTCCTCTCCGATTGGAGTATCTTGAACCTCTTCGATTTGCACCGTTCTTCCACTTAACTTTCACGAGAGGAACTCTTTCTCTAGAAAGACACCATTTTAAACACTTTTCTCTCTTCTCGGTTGTAGAAGTAATACCCTAAGGTTTCTCTTAGATATCCCACAAAAAAGCACTTATCCGATTTAGGTGTGAGTGTCAGACATCAAACGTTTAACATAAGCTTCACAATCCCAAATTTTTAGAAAAGATAAATTGGGACTCTTCGCAGTCCATATCTCATATGGCATCTTATCTACAAATTTAGATGGTACCCTGTTTACTGTGAAAGTTGTCGTTTCTAGATCGTAACCCCAAAAAGATAGTGGTAGTTCTAACTGACTGGTTATTGAACGAAATATGTCGAACAAAGTTTGATTACGCTGTTCGAACACCCCATTCCTTTGAGGCATTCCCGGAGGCATACATTACTGAAAATTTTTGCAATTCTTTAGATGATTGCTAAACTCATGACTCAAATGTTTGCCTCCACAATCAGATCATAGAAACTTAATTTTCTTGCCACGTTGATTTTGGACTTTATTCTAGATTTCTTTGAACTTTTCAAAAGTTTTTGACTTATTCTTAATTAAGTAGATATAACCATATCTACTCAAGTCATTGGTTGAAGTAATGAAGTACTGAAAACCAGCTCTAGCTGCCGTGCTCATTGGTTCACATGACCTCTGACCTGTGGGTGTCTTGGTCATTTTTTTCCAAGTAAACAAGATTCACATTTCTCGAATGATTCAAAATCAAATGACTTTAGAGACCATATTTATGGAGCTTCATCATGCACTTCTCACTTATGTGAACCAAACGATAATGCCAAAAATAGGTAGGATTCAAATTATTATGCCAAAACCTCTTAACATTAATATTATAGACAGACGCATCATCAAGATTTAAAATAAACAACCTATTCACAATGGGTGCATAGCCATAAAACATATCATTGAAAAATATAGAACAGTCGTTGTCGTCAATAATGAATCTATAACTCTCTCTCTCTCAATAAACATGAGGTAGAGATAATGTTTCGACTCAAAGCTAGAATGTAATAGTAATTCCATAATAAGTCCTGAAGGCAAATGTAGTGGCAAGGTGCCGACGGCCAAAAAAACAACTCTTGCTTTATTCTTTACGTGAAGATCAACCTTGCCTCTTGCGACACTCCTACTCCTTATTAGCCCTTGCATTGAGTTGCAAATATGAACAACCGATCCAATATCAAATATCCAAGAGTTAAATAAGTAAGAAATATTTTCATAACATTTATAACAAGTATACCTAAAGAGGAGGCCTCACTTCCACCATTCTTTTTCAGATTAGCCGGGTACTTCTTGTAGTTTCTCTTCCAGTGGCCAGTACCATGATAACATTAGCATTCATTCTTTGCATCCAGGCTAGTCTTAAGCTTAGGTTGAGGCTTTGGCTTCGAGATCTCATCTGGAGCTTTGCCCTTACCTTTCTTTGGCCCAAGATTTTTCCTTCGTCTTGAAGCTAGTGGTCTTTTGCACCATCATCATATGACCGACACATTTCTTATGTCTTCCTCTACTGCTTTGAGCATCCCATGTAACTCAGCGATGTTCCTGTCCATGCCATGCATATGGTAGTTCGAGATGAACATCCTATAGCTCAGCAAAAGCGAAGCCAAAATCATGTCAATAGCCAACTCTTGGCTAATGGGAAGACCAAGCTTTTCTAGGCTCTGGGTTTAACCAACCATTTGGAGCATGTGCAAACTTACAGGGTTGCCTTCCACTAGCTTATATTCTAACAAGACTTTCGAGACATTAAATCTCTCAGTCCTTGCATGTGTTTGAAACATGCCCTTGAACCCTTCGATCATATTGTAGGCTACCATGTTCTCAAATTGCTTCTAAAGATCTGAGTTCATGGTGGCTAACATGAGACAACTAACATCAAGGGATTCATCACAAGCCAGTGAATTCGGTAAGCAACTCCTTGCTAATCATATCTCTCTATACGACTCTTCTTGTTGGGTGGCATCTCTATGCACTGGGGCCCAACCCTTACGCTCCAAAGTTAATAACCGTTATGATGACCTTGTCATGTTAACTAACACTATGCATGTAAGTGGCCGATACAAACCCATCTAATCATGAAAAGTTAATGACACCCTATGTTAGTAGACATACCATTTATTTACGTGACATGAGATAGCTAACTGGGAGGGCATAAATTTGACTTAACATTACTCGAGGGATCATTATACTTCTACTATACAACAGGCATATAAGTAAAATAAACAAAAATAGTATTCACATATAATTATATTAACTATGACATAGTATGACCCTTTTTCATAGTGATCCCCATCACCATGGTCGTTCCTGTTCGCTCAAGTCATCCTTGTACATGCACTAAGTTATTACCCCTAACAACTAGTTATGAATTACATAGGAGGTAAAGAATCATTAAAGTAGACACGTAGGCCGTTATACAATATAATCAGCCACATGCTGCAATTAGGCATGACACGCAAGCCATGAAATATTACACACATGCATCACATACACAATGGACCATACTATTCATATCAATCCTACAAACGATATGAACTTCTGATGCTATAGAGATCAGGGTGTGAAGTTGAACTATATATTGATCCAATCTATCAATATTGTCCATTGACTTATCATCGGGTTAATCAAATTAACCTAATTATGATCTCTATTCTCATTCGAACAATCAAACTAATCTTCATGTACTACAGCTTGATGGTGGAAACTGACCATCGGGCCTTTGTGAGTTAGCGACAACAACATGGTCAGGGAACATAAATCACGAACCCACCTATGAACACCTAGCACGATCGATCATATCGACTAGTACCAAACCAATGTATCAAATTGACTGACCACCAGGACAACAATAGATCCAATCTAATACTTCTACATATTGCCATATGCAACCAATCTAAACTTGGCTATGATATCACTGAAGAGGAACACGTAGGCTACACTAGCACAAATTAAAAAATTTATACCACGTTAAATAGGAACCATTGCAGTTTCAAATCGTGGGATTACCACTAGATGCGTAGAGTAGCGGAAGCAGAGTTGGTGTAGCGCATTCTCGTGGTCATAGTTGTACTGGCTTCCCGCGATTCCTCCTGGAAGTAGTGGATCGTCCTAACATCGAAGCCTCACAACAATGCCTCCAAGGTATTCACACATACGGGGAAGGAATGTTGCGCGCCGGAGTGCTAGCTCTGAGCAGCGCAGTTTGAGCATGGGAGGGGTGACGGTTATGGTTTCGGAAATTCTGAATTAGGGTGACCCTAATGCCGATGCCCCTTCTCTTTATATAGGCGTCTCCATAATGGGCTTCTATATTAGAGACCCATTAGGACTCGAGGTCAAATAGAATTCTGATCCTAATCCGAATTGGGTTCCAGCCCTTTAAGCGTGCGACCCTATAGGTTCATGTGTACTTAGATATGACACGAGTGCTCCTACTCAATTTCTAATTGGTAGCGGCCCCTAGTAGGATATGCCAACTCCCAAGTACACATAAAAAATCAAATCATATGAACTCCTAAAATACAACCATATGCATTCCCTTTGCCTCCCTTTGCCTCACGATAAGGGTCAAACCCAAGACAAGTATATGTCATCCTTGTTTGGATAGCTTGACCACTTATTCTTGATTATGTGACTCAAAATCCCTGTTTGTGGTTAACTCTTTAACCACGAGTAGCATGACCATGCATTTTTGAATCCGACCACTTGAGAGACCTAGAGATATCTCTCCCATTGAACGGATGGGTAAATCTTATCTTGGTCGACAATTCTTGTAGCATGATTTATGACAAACCTGAAAATCACTTTTATAAGTGCCCAGTTATGGAGTAGCATTTGGCAACTCCTAAGTAAGTCGTCTACATCTCGAGTACATACGACAACCTCAAGTCTAAGGATATATCATACACATTGTATATGAGACCAACATATGGCATGTAAAAATACAATATTCTCATTGTCTCATGGTCAGTCGATCTAACCCCGTGTTCTCTAACACGCGTCCATACTATTGGTTTGATATCTCCATATCTATGACTTGTGGAATATGGTCATCAACTAATACATATGCTAGTCTACATATATGTGTCCCTATATATTTTTTCGACTAAGAATCACTTTAGAATATTCGTCACACATATCAAATATAGAGTTTCACAAGCAAGTCACATACTTACTAATTAATATCAAAAATAATATTCAAAGGCATTATTCAATAAATCATGAATTTTAAAAAATATAATCTCTTTATAATTGTTTCTAGGACATATTTCCAAAACTTAGAGCTAGGCGGCCAAGGAAATTGTCGTAGAGAGAAGACATGTGTAATGAATAACGAGCTTTTTTGGTTGTTTCAAATGCTGTACGTACGTTCGCAGTCAATATATTCGGGACCAACCAGTCAATCGTAAGTAGCAACGTCCATGCAAGGCAAGACAAGTGTACCCATGTGAATTTGGAAATTTGAACAATAGAAGCGTATGTAGCGTGCTACGGATGTAGCTTACGTGGCCAGATTAATTATGCCTTGTTTTAATCGGTACTCCATGTACTGTTCACTAGGCGTACATGGAGTGCTTGATAGCTAGATATATAGGGACATTTCAACGATCTGCTGTAAATCTCTAGAATTCTACTGTCACCGTTGCTGCCCGACAGTGCAAATGACCGAAATCCAAACTTGTCATGTTAGTTTGGTGCCGAAATCAAATTAGTCTTGTGGTTTCACCTGAACCCTGATTTGCACCAGATATGAACCTGGGTTTGATCGGGAAACTTAAGTAGATATGGTGGCAACAGCGTCCACGTATTCTACGTGCACATTTGCGTTCATCTCTCTCTCTCTGTTTGTGTGGATCATTGGATTCAATGCAGAAACAGATGAAAGCAAACGCAAGCATAGCTCAGTTCACACTGCTATCGATCATCAAGAGTTCAAGAGTTGCAAGACCTTGTTAGCTAGTGTAATCCCACGGAGTATACCATAACTACAAGGGTTCAGTACTTATTACGGTCAGTTGCTCGTATACAACAAAGTTGATTGATACGGCGTTGCTTTCTGAATGATGAAACGTAACTGCTCCCGTAGTTTGACGGAGATAATTCGAACTGAAAACAGTCAAATGCCTTTTTCCCTTCTAGAGTTTTACCCCTACCGTACGTGGCTTCCATTCAATTCTTCGATGGATTCAGTTTGAATCTTTAACATGGTAATTAATCGCGGGTGTTAGTACTACACCACAACAATAATAAACTCTCGAGAGATGGCTAAGGTAGGTACGTGTCTGGTGGTCTCCTGATACAAGCACAAATTACCACATCCGTGCAACGGAGGATTTTTGTTCTACGAATCGTGCGGCACGAGCAATGGTCTTGTTATTTGTTTACCGTGTGTTAATGTTTTGAAAGAGTTTTATAGCCAAAACCATGCCCCCTGCACTGTCGAAAAAGACCTTTTTTTTTGGCGGGCTGATCTGATCTGATCCGTCCGATTTCCGATCCGACGGATCTACACAAACTGGTCTCCCCTCCAAAAATGATCCTGCTACACCTGACTGCAGTTCCCTTTTTCCAAGAAGCTGGACTGCTGAAGCTGGAGCAGCACTGCCGTGCAGTACTACTACAGCCACTACGCTCGCAGGAGCCTGTGCCTGGGACGGAAATTCCCTGCCCATGCAGTGCAGCTGCCACGGCCTGCTCTGCTCGCTCGGCAGCCACACACGCGCATGCGCGCATGCATGCGGGCATGCACGGAGGTCAGTAAGAAGCAGGATTCACAGTTTCGTTTTCAAAAACAAAAGGTAAAAATGGAAGCCCGGTACAGTCGCGTCGCGTCAGTACCGGCTGCTTCTTCACTGCAGCATCCAACATGGGTTGCTCGCCACCCGCAGTTAATTACTCCTTCAATTTACCCGGGACCATCACCTCGTTGCCTTGCACTGTTTGCATTGCACTCACACTCATGATCAATGGCGCGAGCTAGCTTCCAAAGATCATTGTAGTGGTATTGATTAGCGCCGGCATTTAATCGTTTTTTTTAATGAGTGGAGTAGGATTTAAACTTGCCGCGCCAAGTAGCCCAGCGTTTGATCGATCGAATCCTCTGCACCTATAAGTACCCGGCGGCCGCCGTCGCCGGAGCTGGCTGGACCGGGGCATTTCCAAGAATTCGAATTCCTAGCTCTGCCTTCCGCACGGAGCTGGTAAGCTAGCGATGGAGAGTGCAGTGAGAGGTGCAAGAATGGGAGGTGGTGGTGGAGGAGGAGGAGGGACGGGGGCGGAGGCGCTGCCCCTGCCTCCGCCGCCGCGTCTCGCGGCCATGTCTGCCTCCTCGCCGGCGTCCATCCGGGCGCTCCTGGCGCGGACCGCGAGCGGGGGTGGTGGCGGCGGGGTCGATTGCCAGTCGCCGCGGTCGCTGCTGTCGCGCATCCTGCAGCGCGGGGACGGCGGCAGTGGTGGAGGGTTCGGGTGCCGGGTCAGGCTGCCGCGGCGGTACGGCTCATCCAGCGGCGGCGGCGGGAGGGAGGAGAGGAAGGACGGTGCCGCCGAGCAGGCGGGCGACACCGCCATGGTGAAGCTCGTGGAGAGGGCACCGGAGCTGCCCGTCGAGACGCCGCGGAGTTCTCTAGGTACGTAGGTGCAATGCAATGCAATCTCACAGATAATATAATTCGGAGCAATGCTGATGGGATTTTTGTGGATGAGTGGCGCAGGGAAGAAGAAGCCCGAGGAGGAGGTGATGTCCATGAACCTTGGCCTGGGTGCGAGCCTGGTGCTGCTCCTGTCCAAGAGCGCGGTGGAGCTGAACAAGATGGTGGAGCTGCGCGCGCAGATGGAGGCGCTCGTGTCGGAGATCAGGCAGGAGACCCAGGGCAAGGAGAAAAACTCTGCTCCTGCCTCTTCCTCCTCCTCCCAAGAATCCAACGGCAGCACCACCACCGTGATCAAGGACCCCATCGCCCGCGCGACCTCCGAGGACGCGCTCTCCAACTGCTTCGGCCGGACGGAGCCGGACAACCGCCGCGCCGTCGTCGTGATGGACCAGATGGAGGCAGAGCTCCAGGTCGAGCTCAGCCGCCTGCAGATTCAACAACGCACCGCGCACGGCGAGAAACGTGTCGCGCCTATGCAAATGCAAGGACTCGAGGTACGTACGTACCAGTGTACCACACGGCATGCCATAAGACTCTAGATTGGGTAGCACGTACTCCATGCATGCACAGCGCACTTTGAAACGCGCGGTGCGCACGTACGTACGTTTGCTGATGCTGCATCTTCTCGCCACCAGCTGCCGCTGCTGCAGGTTAAGACGAAGAGCGTCGTGTCCAACAGCCCGTCGAGGAGCTGCGTCGACGACGACGGCGTTGTGGTGGAAAGCGGCAACGCCGAAGAGGAGGTCGACGACAGTGAGGAAGAGGAGGAGGAGGAGGAAGAGTACGAGGAGCCCGAGTATGGTGACGATGACGACGATGACGACGAGGAGGAGGAGGAGCACGAGGTGGTGGACTGCAGGAGCCCCCCGCACGGCGGCGTGTCGGCGCGGGCGCTGGAGCGGCGTCTGCACGAGCTGCTGCAGAGGCGGCAGCAGAAGCGCATCGTGGAGCTGGAGTCGGCGCTGGACAGCGTGCAGCGGCGGCTCCAGGAGAGGGAGCGCGAGGTCGTGTGGTGGCGCGACGCCGCCAAGCTCGTCTCCCACCGCCGGGACGAGTCTCGCCGGCTCAGATGATTCGATCCCTGGCGGCCACGCCCGCCGCTCTGATGCATGCATGCACGTACGTGTGGCCGCACGCCGTCGTCGTCGCGGATCGTAGCAGCTCGCTAGTTATGGCGCGTCAGGGAAGCGTACGGCTGGGTCGTCTGGTCACGCTGCGCGGGTGAAGTGGCGTAACTCTTTGGCGCGCGCGCGCGTGCGTGTTCAGAAACGGCGGGAAGTCTCGGTGGATGTGTGCATGGTGTAATGTTTCGGTTTGCTCTTTGTTCAGAATTTTCCTTCAGAAATCCAAGCGAGGCATGCATGTGTATGTGTACTTCTGTTGTTCAGTTGCTTGCCATGCATATTTGCTGATGGATGCGCTGCCATGCTGGTAACGGATCGTTCTGAGGTTTATTTTTGAAGATGCGATGTATGAGACATTTTTCGCCTATACTTTTGAAGTCGACGACTTTTTTGCCCCGAAAAATAAGAAGGAAACGATCGTCTTTGGTGTTTTTGCGGTTGGATTGTTGTTGGTGAGACTTTGCCCGGAGATTTTGCAGGATTGTGCATTTGTTGGCACATTTGGAGCGGAGGAATTCCAATGGCTCTGTACTAGTTTTTCTCGTCGAGCTTAATGGAATCCTTGCATTTTAAACATGCTTCGAATGTTATTATATGTCTATAGATGATCGGCTAAGAAGGAACCAGTTGACTAGCGTTCTTACCCTAATACATAGAATTCGAATGGTAGTCGTCTAAAAAGGACAGAATTCGAATGGAAGTACTAAAATAACTCGGGATCATTTTAAGCATTAAGTTGCTCTAAATTTTGTCCAGTTCTAAATTCAGCGAGGAAAAAAAATAGGGGGACCAGATAGCATTATCTCAAGCAGCAACGGTTTGATTCCGGTCGAATTTACTTGCAGACTGCGGCTTGCAGAGTGGCAGTACGTAGCGCAGGGGCATTGAATGTGCAGCAAAAGGGTAAAAGCGGCGCAGTTAAAAAACAGACATCTGCAGTGCAGCAGTAACACGAGGTAGAAGTAGAATAGAAGGAAGAGCTGCAGTGGCAGGCAGAGCGTGTGCAAAAAGAGGCAAAGTTTTATGAGCAATTCTGTGCTCAGAACATTTTTGCAGAGGCATTAATTTGGTTGGATGTTTCAAATAGTTATTCATTTAGCTTTACTTCTATAAAAAAAATCTTCATTGTACTAACGAACTCATGAACAGAAATAATATCCCAAAACACAGTGCAGAGGCGTTCCTAATTCAACCGTTGCGGCTCGCAAGCCAAGCTGCAATCTGCCAATCTTGGACTCCACATCCGCAAGAACATTGTGCAGATGTGCAGTGCAAAGAGTACGCATGGAATCCACTTGGGAGGTGGGGCGTACCCACCACGAGGCATCGGTGAAGAAGCATGAAATTCCTAATCTGCGCATGGTTCTCTAATGCCCTCACTACTGCCCAACGTCCCATCGGAGATGGTTTAAAAGCTTCGTGGATGGTTTTGAAGACTTATGGAATATATATAACATCCTAAACGGTTTTCCACCAGTGAACCGTCTTGGATTGTTTTAAAATGTTCTGCTGTTAGTGAATTTTCATAGGGTTCCTTGTGTCTGAACGTCCGTGATATCAGTAATAACATAATTATTTTTCCTTTTTTGGCTAGGCTCAAGATTTGGTAGCCATGCCCTCTAAAAAATCAATTTAAGAAGAATATATACATTTATATTCACAAATAACACTTTTACATTCACACATAAATAATTCAACACAAATGATATGGACACCATAATAATTAACATTTCAATATCCACGTAAGTACACAAAGAACAATTCAACTTGCTGATATCCACATAGTTAACATTTCATGAGCTCCTATGGTTGATAGTACTCGTCCTTGATGTTTAATACTTGGCTCAAAGAAGAAAATGAATTGGCCTTGAATATCCCTAAGCTCGGGCTTGGTGAGCATCTTTGTATCGATTTTGGCCCCAATCTATAGCAAGTAAGAATAATTTTGTGTATATATGTAAGAAGAGATATATAAAAAAGTATTAGTCGTATGATTGGCAAACCTTAGGATCTGGTTTTCTCGAAGCCATCATGAGCTCCTGCATGTGGTAACAGACGTAATAGCCACAATGGTTTGTCGCCTTTGGCTGCTGGCGGAACTGCAAATTAAGATAAAGAGTATTAGTTCTAGATGGGTTTATTAAGAAGTGAGCATGATGATACATAGCATCATTCTGTACTTAGATAAAAATTTGAAACTGAAATCGTG
This sequence comes from Stipa capillata, assembly GCA_019208055.1. Classification (NCBI taxonomy): domain Eukaryota; kingdom Viridiplantae; phylum Streptophyta; class Magnoliopsida; order Poales; family Poaceae; genus Stipa; species Stipa capillata. The sequence goes on along the minus strand of JAGXJF010005358.1, from coordinate 58,546 downwards.
TCTCAAAGTGTTGGGCTTGTTAACTTGGATCTCCCCCATGGCTCATGTACGTGGCAAATGGCATGCATGTTTCCAAAAATTTAGGCAATAGAGGAAAATAAATAAAACAATAATGTTGAAGTCGTGTTTGACATGCTTATAGGAATGAAGGTATATTACCTTATTCCATTTCGATATGATCACAACCAAGACCTAGTGAAAACTACAAAAGTAGGTTTGCATGGTTATAACTCTGTTTGTATCATGAATAAATTATAAAATATGAAGTATATGAGTGCATAGATGACTTACTTCTGATTAAAGGAAAGGGTATGAAATCCTTGTCCTGTTGAGCTAACAATGCATTTGTCAGGTATTCCTCGAAAAATTGTTCATTAGAACTGATGCTTTGCTCAGAGACCAAGCGTGGATCAATGAAACCCGTCAGTTCTCTACTTGCTCTGACTTCTCTAATCATTTGTCTAGATATATGAAACCAAGTTGTTATATGCTTGAATCTTAGCAAATTGCAAGAGAATGTAGAACTACATTGGAAATAAACACTTACAGTGTCCATATTCTCATCAAGGTGGCGTCCAATTCACGTAGGTTGAAAAGAAGGAAGATATCTGCATGGTCAACCATCTAATCACCCGTCACATGGTGAAAATCGTGCTCCTTGAACCAAGTTTACACATTTTTCTCATTCTGAGCCCAACCCACTACAGTGGTCCATGTACTTAGCGTAAAATATCTGGCAAGCAAACCCTGCTGAATATAGTTCACCAATTGGGAGCATAGGCTGTCCTAGAACAAACTGCCTCACTGGCTCCATGAAGGGGAGATCTTCGTCATTGATCTTCTTCTATTTGCCCTTCACACTCTTCGTGGCCCGCTTTTGATATGTTTCCTTCACCGAAGATGAGACCTGAATGCTGAGTTAGGACACTGTTCTCTAGCTAGGGCACGGTGGTAGGTTGCAGTGATGGTGGTGCCGCTATCTCCATCTGAGCAGGAGGCTAAGAAGGTTGCTCCATTGGAGTAGCTAGGAGCGGAATATCTAGCTCCATTGGAAAAGGGAGCTGAGGAGTTGCTTCGATGGCTGGAGTAGATGTAGGTGCTATCGCCAGCGAAACCAAGGGTGCGGGGGTTTTCCGTCCTCCAACACTATGTCCCTCTTGGGCCACTAGATGAATGACCCAATGACATTGGTTAAAACCTACATCCAGTCACTTGGACGTGCGTGATGTAGCAGTAATTGTTTGAATAAAAGGTGAACCAAGTCTAAACCGCACTTCACGAAACCCGGTGTGATGGGGACATTGTGCAACACCTTCAAGGGGTGGAAACATCACCCGATAACCAGCCTCCACGAAAACACCCTTCTGAGGAATCCTCACGTGGAGCTTGCACTTCATGGGATTGCGGATGTCATCCACTGGATATCTGGCACCGATATCATCGAGATCATCAAAGATGGCTGATGCGCAACTACTTCGACAGGCCCGGGGCTAGGGTATCCTTGTTGCATGTGTTATGTAGTAAGTCTTTGCTCGATTTCAGCTACCCTAATATTAAGCAATTGTTCAAATTCCTCGCGTAACTCCACTTTCATCTGCCGAGCTTTCTGCTCCTCTTTTGCTCTTTTCCTCTCTTACTTGGAATATGCAGCCAATCCTCGCAGGAATGTTTTCTCCCACGATGCCAGGAGCCCTCTGCCCCGGGTATGTCCCGTGTGCTTCTTGGTACCGATTCCCACATTAGTAATGGATAGAATTTTTTGAGAACTTAGATGATATCGGACAGTTATATACTTAGTCAGGGAATACCTTAATTTCAAAATCGTGACGCCAAGTCTTGGCATCTCCTAGCGCTGATCTCCCTCCACGAGCAACGGCGTCGAGTGCCCTAAGTGATTACAAAATTTAATCAAATAGCACAAGGAAGCAAGAATAGAACTAATTACAGACGAAACGAAATGTGGTCTCCCACCTGTTGATGAATCTGCGCATTGACGAGTAGTCATGAGGCTTATATGGATCAATATATGCTACCCTTTTATCTTTCGGCATGAAGACAATCAAGATCAATGAAAGCTGCCAAAGTTTTTCTCCTCAATCACAACTCATGCAGCCCATGTTGTATAAGGTATAAATACGTGAAGTATAGTGTATAACATACAACTTATTGTATGGAAGCATTATGAAGTGTTTGTCCTGATGAGTCGTCAATGCGTGTACCAGGTAATTGTGGACGAGCTGAGGGTTACCGGCAATGCTTTGTGCAGAGACCAACTGTGGGTCGATGAAACCCACCGGTTCTTTCCTTACTTTGCATTCATTGATCATGTGCCTAAGTATTGAAAGTAAGAGTTAATATGTATGTATTTAGCGGCATAATGCTTGAATGGACATAATGATCATGAAATACTTACAATGTAAAGCATCTCATAGGGAGGCGTCAATTTCTCAAAGGTTGAAGAGGAGGAACAAATCCTCGAAGCCTACCGTGCAATCACCCGCTTGGTGGAGGAAGTGCTCCGGCTTGAAATACACAGGTATACTAACTTGTCTTGCTGCGCCCTCCTTGTTGGAGACGTCCATGTAGTACGCATGGAATTTCTGGCAAATCAAACCTGCACGCGCGAGTTGTTCTTGTCCCAGCAACGGTTGGCCACGCATGTATTTCGAAGCTACGTCCAAGGGAGGGAACATTTTGTTGAACTCCTCATCGGTTAGCATGTTCAGATCCTTGGTAAGCAATTTTCCTTTGCCCTTTGTCGAGGCCCTTGCACCGGTCTTTTTGGCTGTAACCCTCACCGGGCGGGAGGGGGGTGCCGGTAGATCAAACTCGCGAGCGAACTTGGAAGGTAGCAGCGGTGGTGCCGATAGCTGCAGTAGCTCTTTGACTTTGGCATGTGGCTCTACATGCACAAAAGTGGGTTCATCAGTCCTCGGTGGCGGTGCTGATAGCTGCAGCTGATCTTGGATATTGGCAGGTGGCTCGACAAGCATACTACAGGGTTCATTAGGCCTCGCTAGGGGTACTGACAGCTGCAGCTGATCTTGGATGTTCGCAGGTGGCTCGACAAGCATACTACAGGGTTCATTAGGCCTCGCTAGGGGTACTAACAGCTGCAGCTGATCTTGGATGTTGGCAGGTGGCTCGACATGCAGCCTCGGTGACGCCGGTACTGTGTCCTCCAAGACTATGTCCTTCTTGGGCCACTGGATGAATGAACCAATTGCGTCTCCCAAAGTCTGCATGTCATCGTCCGCACATGCATAGAATAGCGGGACTTGCATGAATTTGGGGTCAACACTGTTGACGGTGCATCTAGCAAAACCTGCCGCCATCGCCATACCGTGTATTGTACCCCCTTGAGCGGGCAGATACACCAACCTAGAAGCAGCCTCCAAAGGAAAACCCAATTGGGCTATAATCACTTGGAGCTTGCATTTCTTCAGCTCGCTGATGCCATCGACTGCATACGTTGCGTTGGTATCATCGAGACATTCAGGTCCGGCTGATGCGTAGCTAATTCGATGGGCACCGGGGCTGGGGTGTCCAAGACTTTCTTGTTGTGATCTCAACCTTTCCTCCATGGCATCCCTCTCCTGTGTCAACCTAGCCTCGAGCATCTGTTCAAACTCGAGCATAAGTATTTGACGGAGCTCGGATTTCATCCGCTCACTTTTGCGATCCGCTTTGGCTCTTTTCCATTCTTGTCTCGACTGTTCATCGAGTGGGAATGCCTTGCTATGTCTGACTAGGAGCCCTTGACCACGAGTATGGCCCGGGTGCTCCTTCGTTCCCAAACTGGCCGTGAGAATGTCGTCAGCCCTAACGGACTGGAAAGAGCCTTGGGAAGCTTGAACACTCAGCTCCTTCTGCATAGGGCAACAGATGGTACGTAAGTAATCATTATGTTATTAATTTACATATCACTAACTTGGATGACCAAGTTTATGATAGGTTATCGATCATACCAGGTGTTGGTAAACTTCTTGATCGGCAGGGTTTTGGAAGGTTGTTTGACCCGAAGAGCTGGTAGTAGACCTCCCTCTACACCAGTATCGAGCGTGCTCCGTCTTGACATCAGCAAATGGTGGATCGATGCCCCAAAGGCGTGCTTCTTCATCCTCCTTCTCCCACTGTCTCTTTTTGCCGTAGTATCCTTTCGTGCCCATTCTATGCGGGTGTTTGTTCTTTGCCACTAAAGCCTTGTGTTCTTCACTTTTGCGATGAAATTCAGATGTTGTCTTCATCTCCACAAATTTATCTCAGTCTTCAGGTGTAATCATCGGGTAAGGGCCAAAGGGCTCCTTTTGTTCCTGGACAAATTTCTTGTTCAACACATGTTTCCAATTCTTCCACGAACCGCAAGCCTTCAGCTCCGCGGCTCGTCACACATCCTTGACCCATCTCTCGGGCACCCTGAAAGATTCCATTATCTCATCCACTAATAATCTGCGTTCATCCTTGGTTACTTGCTTCCAGTCACTTAACAGGATGCTGACCTGACCCCTTGTGACCACCCCACATATGGTCCTAAAAATTTTCATAGTTTTTTTGGTTCTATAGGAGCCCCAAATTCCTCGTGGATGGCCTGCACTTTGAAGCATCCCTTCAGCTTCATTGAAGGTTTTCTAGGACAGCGCACTAATTTTGCCGAGGAGTCAGACGGTGCTCTCGGCGACGTCTGTTCAACAGGACCTCTAGACGCTGTCTGCTCATCGTACCTCCTTGGAGAGGCATTATCGGACGACATCTAGTGAATCAAGTTATGTTAAAACAACAGTGCACCAAGATATCCATAAGCACATATTCTAATACCGCTAGAACCAAACATGCAGGAGTCCACATGTTTAAATTCTGTAAGAAAAATAAACATGGCTATAGTGCACAATGTGCTCCGACTAGAGCTCCAAATCAAACTAACACCAATTCTAGTTCGAGTTATATTGAAAACTACTATGCAGTTCAGAAAACCTAATGAACCATATTACCACTGCTCTGATTCCAATCAGTCATATAATACCTAATAACCGAGATTAACTATTCCAGCAGTACCACCGGCAGAGCTGTTCATGAGCTCACATTGACCATCTTACCGGGACAGTGGGCGATGGAGTGGAGGGTGACCGACCAGCTAGGAGGGTGTTCACGTGGGCGCTCGGGGCGGGGGAGGTGGTCCTCGAAAATGGAGACGATGACGATGGCACTCGGTCCTAGGGGCGGGCGATCGACGACGGCGAGGGCGGTCGGTCCTCAGGGCGTGCGCCGGGAAGGAGCTCCAAGGGGGCCGGCGGCTTGAGCCTGGGGCAGATGTTGAAGACGTCGACGTTGGGGGCGGGAAGCGGCAGCAGGTTGCGTCGGGCCCGCGAGGCAGCGGCGGTTGGGGTGGCGGTGAGGGCAATGCTGCCGATTAGGGCTCGGGCTCGGGAGGCATCGGCGGGGTGCGTCGGCCTCGGGATGTGGGGCCGGCATCGGTCCGGGTTGGGAGGCGGCCGTCGCACTAGGGCTCGGGTACGGAATAAGATCACTCAGAATATGAGGGAGGGCCGCACGCTGCGGAATTTTAAGGGACGCACATCCCAAACGGTTTTTGTGTCTTAACCGTTTGGGATATGACACACATTCGAAACAATTTTCGTGTCTTAACCGTTTCGGATATGTCTCGCATCCGAAACGGTTTTTTCTGTCTTAACCGTTTGGGATGTGGTGACCCCCTACGTCATATAGCCACGTTCTCTTCGTTAACAGTTCATCTCCCCCGAGCCCCCACGATCGTCTCTTCCTTAATGGTTTATCTCCCCCGAGCCCCCACGATCATCTCCTTCACCCTGAGTGCACGCATGACCCCCGAACCCTATATAGCCCTTCGTCGCCGGCCTACTCTCCTCCTCAACCGTCGTCCCTCGCTTCTGATCTACTCTGCCTCCATACTGTCGCCGCCAGCCTCTCCTCTTCCTCCACCGATCGAGTACGGTACATATGTCGGGCGACATCTCGCTGCCGCACGCCTCCACCAGATCGATTTCCTAGTCTCTCATATAATCTATACAATATCATTGCATATATATATTTTAGATGGACATATATTTTAGATGGACAAGTCATTTGATGAATTGAAGAAATGTAAGATGGAGTCTGAAGCTACAGGCGGCTCTTCATCAGCCAAGAAGGTTAACATCTTTTGAACCAAATTCTATTGTGTGATGAGTAATGCTTTGTTTTTCCAAAACTGATTTAATATGGTGAATGCAAAGTTAATACAATTCTAATCTGGTGTTTCATTGGAATATTGTAGAGCAAGGGAGACAATGCAGAAAAGCCAAATAAGTTGATTTTTAAAATCTCTAAAGTTACCGCGAATGCTCTGAAAGTACAAGTTGGACGTACTAACAATGTTGTGCGTGCTAGCGTTGTGTATAGAAATTTCCCGCCATCTTTCATTGTTGCGTCAACACTTCAGGACTTTCTTGGCCATTCCAACTTCAAGGTTGCTAACCACTACGTCCATGGATGTGTTCTAGTTGCATTTGACGAAGACGAAGATGTCGATAAGGTCACTGTGCTTGGCTTCAAATTTGGTGGTAGCTTGATTGGATTCACGAAGATTGATGCTCTGATTCATGCAATTCCAGATGTTGCTCGTGAATTCAAGGCTGTCAGCTTTCCACTTGAGGATGAAGACTAGTTGTTTTTATGTTCTTATATTATGAGTTGGCACTTTTGGTTGTGAACAACTTTAATTTCCTTGTTTCTTAAGATCGAACTATGTGCTTAATGTGTTGGTGGTTCAAATATATATAATATTATCTGTGATACGATATGAATGTGATATGATCTGCATGTGAGGTTTATTTGAATGTGATATGATCTGTGATCGAAATGATATTCGTGTTAAATAACATCATAGACAACACATCCCAAACGGTTTTTTTTGTCTTAACCGTGTGGGGTGTGGTACACATTCAAAACGGTTTTGATGTAAAAACCGTTTGGGATGTGGTACACATCCCAAACGGTTTTTCTGTCTTAACCGTTTGTGATGTAAATTTTCGGCAAGATTAAATATATTTTTTAGGCCAGCAACCTACATATGCATCAGAATTTCACAAGAATTCATACAGACCATAACATTTCATCAGAATATCCAGCACATAGCAACTGAGTTCATTCATTTCCACAAATATATACTGCATTGAATCATTTCCACAAATATGTACTGCATTGATTCATTTTCACAAATATAAACATAACTCCACAAATTACATATGTAGCATTCGTTGATTAACCACTCATTCCACTAGCTTATTTCCTTTGAACACTAGCCCTTCCGAGTGATCTTCACGTACATAGTATGTTTCTTCAAGTTGTTCTTCCTCGACCCTTATGCGGTCTCCGATAGGTGGCAAGTCGTTGAATTGGTTGTATTCATCCTCGTCAACCACATTCTCAACTCTGATGATCCTCCTTTTCCCACACAGCACCACGTGTTGCTTCTTATGTGCGAGGTCTTTTACGTAGAAAACTTGGGTAACTTGGGTGGCAAGTACGAAGGGTTCGCTTTTGTATGTGGCTCGGTTGAGGTCGACGTACGTGATACCGTACTTATCAACCTTCACATGTTTCAGATTGACCCATTGACACCGGAACAAAGGAATCTTGAAAAACACATAATCAAGCTCCCAAATCTCCTCGATCATCCCGTAATATAATTCTTTGTTCCCAGATGTATCTCGGGCTTCTATGCAGACAGAGCTGTTCTGGTATATGCTCTTCGCATCTTGGGCCTTTCTGTAGAATGTGTCCCCATTTATATCGTATCCTTGCCAAGTTTGAACTATAAATGTAGGCCCTTTAGCCAACCAGGTCAGCATGTCGATTGAGGAGCCCCCGACTATTCGCTTCTTAATCCATTGGTTGAATATCGTGTTGTGCTCTTTCATCCTCCAAGCATCTGTCGCTTTCGGATACTCCTCCCTTAGCTTTGCCACATATTCTATGATATAAGGGGACACTAAGGTCATGTGTTGCAAGACGGTGAAATGGGCTATAGCATGTGCTTCCGCATTAGGGGTGATTGCTTTCCTTCCTATGGTCCCAATTCCGCCAAGTCTCCCCTCATGGTGAGACCGAGGCACACCAATCGGCTGTGCTTCAGCCATGTAGTCGATGCAGAACTCGACAACCTCCTCTGAAGTATAACCTTCGACGATACTGCCCTCTGGACGATTTCGGTTCCGAACATAGTGCTTCAGAATTCCCATGAAACGCTCAAACGGATACATGCTTCGTAGAAACACCGGGCCGCACATCTGTATCTCATGCACGAGGTGAGTAATGAGATGGACCATTATATCGAAGAACGATGGCGGGAAGTACATCTCAAGTTGACAAAGAGTCTTGACCACCTCGTCTTGCAGATCATCTAGTGAAAGGGGATCTATGACCTTCCGAGATATTGTGTTAAAGAAACGACACAACCTCATTAGTGCTTATCGGACATCAATAGGCAGAATATTTCTGATAGCCACTGGGAGCATCTGTGTTATCATGACATGGCAATCATGAGACTTCATGCCAATTAACTTCAAGTCTGCCATGGAAACAAGATTCTTTATGTTCGCCGAGTAACCGGACGGAGCTTTAACGGTACACAAGAACTCGCACAGCTCAATTCCGATCAGGAGTTTTTCGATTTCCACCTTGATGGCTTCTTTCCGATCTGGGGCAAATCGCCGTAGTTTTTGTTTCACTGGTACGGCGTCCTGACGGATAGCTAGCCTGTGCTCAATCACTTCCCTGGGGATTCCAGGCATGTCGGATGGTTGCCACGCGAAGACGTCCGCATTGCCCCGGAGAAAAATGATGAGCGACGATTCCAAGTCTGGATCAAGCGTTGACCCGATCCGGACTGTCTTGGAGGGCTCTGCTGGATCCAGAGGAATTACTTTTATCTCGCCGTGGGTTTTCACGGCCGAGCTGGTTTTCAAGGGCATATGCTCCCCGTCCCCCAGTTGTACTCGTACGTGGTCGAGGCTGCTCTTATCGCAGAGGAGCGCTTCTCTGGGGGAACTCTTTACCGTGAGAACACCTTTTGGGTCGGGCATCTTTATGCACTGGTAGGCGTAGTGCGTAGCTGCCATGAACTTGGCCAGAGTAGGGCGCCCCAAGATAGCATTGTATGCTGTCTCGAAATCGACTACGTCGAACAGGATTTTCTCTGTTCGGAAGTTCTCCGGTGTACCGAAGGTAACCGGGAGCGTGACTTGCCCGATCGGCGTGGCCGAAGAGCCCGGGACGATACCGTGAAAAGCGTGCGTCACCGTCTGAACAGACGATCGTGGCACTTGCATTGCGTCGAGGGCGTTGGCGAATAGGATATTGAGGGAGCTCCCTCCATCTATTAATACGCGACCCACTCGGCAGTTGTTGATCGTTGGCTCGACCACGATTGGGTACCGTCCCGGCCGAGCGCAGTTTCCGGGGCAATCGGTCTGGTCGAAAGAGATCGTGACCTCGGACCACTTGACCGCTCGAGGAACTCGCGGTACACTCGCGAGAACTTCTCGGGCGATCGCCTTGTATTGCCTCTTAGATTCGTAAGAGGTTGAGCCCCCGAATATGTGCTCGATTGCTCTGACATGCCCCTGGAAAGGCTCAGGAGTGGAGTCATCGTCGTCGGAAGTCGTTTCCCGACTGTTATTAGCGACCTGAGGGTTTTCCTCGCGGAACTTCTCTCTTTCTTCCCGAAGATACTTCTTGAAGATGCGACACTGTCGCAGATCATGCGAGTCGGTCTGGTGAAAATCGCACCAGGGCTTGGACGACTTGTCGGAGGATGTGGTAGGTTTATCCTTGGGGCGTGGTCGCCAGGTGCGCTTTTCGGAGATCTCGGCCATTACCTCGTCGGATCTGATCCTTTTCTCCTTATTCCCTCCGGAGGGCTTCTTCTTGCGCTTAGTCTTGCGCGAATCGCCCCTTGATCGGAGGGGAGAACTGGTCGACTCACCCCGCTGTTACTTGATGTACCGCAGGGTTTCCTCCGCACAAGCGGCCTTCTCGGCCAGATCCATGAGTTGCCTGGTGGTTTTCGGTGGTCGCATGATCAGATCGTGCGTGCACATCTCGTTTCTGCTGCCTCGAGTGAAGGCGCGGATGACATCCGAGTCCGTTATCTCTGGGATAGTGTTGCGGACAGCACTAAACCTCTTGGTAAACTCTCGGAAGGTCTCGTCTGGTCGTTGGACGACAAGGAATAGATCGTCGACCCGACCAGGTCTTGGGAAGGTACCCTGGAAGTTCCCGAGTAACATGTCGCATAGCTGTCCCCACGAACGGATCGTTCCTGGGGGTAGATTCATCAACCATGTCCTAGCGGCTCCTCTGAGAGCGGTAGGAAGATAGTTGGCCATGACCTTCTCGTCCCCGCCGGCTGCCTCGATCGCGGTGGTGTAGATCTGAAGGAATTCCACGGGATTCGTGGTTCCGTCGTACGACTCTAGCGATCCGGGCTTGAAACGAGAAGGCCAGCGTACCTGACGGAGTTCCTGGGATAGTGCCTGGCATCCGCTGAAGGACCCCCGATAAGGCGCATTCTCGCCGCTATTCGAGGTCGAGGTTCGGCCCCGAGCATTGGCGTTTTGTACGTGGTCTCTCCGAGAAGGCTGTTGCTCCTGTTGGCGCCTCTGGCGGCGGCGTTTGTCGAGCTGTTCTCGGAGGTCAACCGGTGGCTCCTCCTGAGGAGACCTGTTCCTGGGGTGTCGTCCCTCCCGATCGCGTTCTTCTAGCGGAGGAGGGGTGTCCACCCGAGTAGAGCTGCGGGCCACCGACTGGGCTCGAGAAGACTCGGCCTGGTTCTGAGCCTCTTGGAGGTCAGCCCCCAGCCGTTGCAGCCACTGCACGCCCGCGGGTGTTGATAGATCCGCCACGGGAGGCTGTGACAGCAGATTGCGCACTTCCGCAAGTCTTCGAGCAGTTCGGGACACGTACTCCCTCGTTCCCGGGGGGGATCTCTCCACAGCGGCAGGCAGGTCTCCGTTCCGGCGAGGAGTTCTCTCCCCGGCGGCGGGTAAGCCCCCGTTCATGTGGGAGGCAACCATTGCATTGTGCTGCTGTGAGCCCCCGGGCAAATTCCGATCTTCGAGGTCTTCTCGACCATCGTCGATCGCGAGTACCATTCGAGGTCCTTGGCTGGACGATGTGTACTCGTATTCCATCACGTTGTCCTCATCGGACGCGACGTGGGTAAGATCTTGATCGTTCTCACGATCAGAGTTTGCAGGAGAAATTCCAACCATGGGGCTGGTCGTTCCTGCCGGGAAGTCGTCGTTCAAGACCAGCTTCCCGCTGAAGGCCCTGGCGCACTCGGTTCTGAAGTGATCTGCTTCGCCATCCGAGTCCTCTCCAGGGGCGTACTCTCCGAAATCCACTCGATCCGTAACCGGGTACGGGTCCATAGGGCCAAAGTTGTCGTAGAAACCCTGGTCCGAGTACCAGTACGGGGCGAGATTGCGATCGGTTTTCCTGCCGGGTTTGCTTCTTCCTCCTCGGTCAAAACCGGTGAGGGCTGTGCAACCGGCGCTGGGATCTGATCGCGCTTAGTTGCACGTCCCTGCCGACTCTGATTCTTCCTGGACGGCTTGGTCCGGAGAGGTCCCCACGGTCGGCGCCATCTGTCGACGATCGGTGAATCGGCGATCTTACGGTATTCGTGGAATGATGATTACTGGGGGGTAGGGACCTCTAGGGCCCAAGTGCCAGGAGCTCTGACAGCAGGGGACAGCCGTTTTTATACAGGTTCGGGCCTCCCTCAGGGATAATAACCCTACGTCCTGTTGCTATATATTGATGGAGAACACGCTTACAATGGGGGGTGTATGTTAGTGGCTACCCTAGGCCTAATCGTAGACTAATCTATGCTAAACCGCCGGGCTCGACTCCTTCGAGGCAGCGAGTCTTCTAGGGCTTCGCCTCCTGAGATCCTATGCTGCTGGTGCTGCGACTGGATTGATCTATTCGACCTCCCCCTATGAGGTTGCTGATCCTTATATAGGGGGTTCCCAGGGTCGTACTGGACGTGGACTTACGCCCGAGTAGGACTCTGATCTCCTTAAACGTCGGGATTGACTTCCTAGTTTAAGGGGAGTCTTCCCTTCCTGAGAGGGGTTACCTTGTCGTCCAGGGATCCTTACCGGGTACGCTATACCTTCCTAAAGTCCCGGAATTCGGTATACGGATACCCCTAATACGCGGGATACCGTACCATTCATCATCAGTTTTCAAGACAAGGGAATGGCTGTGCTAGGCAGCTGTGTCACAGTTGTGAGGAAGCCGGTGTTGTGTAAGGAGTTGCAAGCAAGGTGATGGTGGCTTGATGCGTCAAGAGCCGTGACTGCAGTTGGTGGCAAGTAAAGCCTAGATTTGCTTGTTTCCTTGAGTCCATAGGAAACACCCGTACTACCAAGAGGGATGAATCAGTAATGATCTATGGAGATTCTTTTGCTCAATGCTCAGAGTGTTGGACAGTGGCACTGATGCTTTGAGGTCAGTGGCCCTGTATCAACAGTTTTGCACAAGTGTGAAACTGGCTTGTGTTAGCACTCTGCAGTACTAGCGGTAGAAAAACCCTAGAGGTTAGAGTCACCTGTGTGACACAGCTGTGTCACAGGTGGTCTAGTGCTCTATAACTTAGGTACATCTCTGTACCAGGGGAGAGCTTGTAAATGCTAAGGGACTTGCACTGCAATAGTCTGTCTGCTGAGTCAAAAGACTGTTGGAGGTTCTCTCCTTATTAGGGATCAGAGTTAGTTGTGCGCTGAGGGCATGTGATGTGCCAAGATCGGGCTGAGCAGTTAGGCTACGTTAGTTAAGGGTTCACCTGTGTGTGCCTCCGGTGACACATGTGTCGATCTGCCTAAGCCGGTTATAGTTGTGCGTTGTGACTGGCTGTGTCACCGGTGTCTGTCACCGTTGACTCACTCAATCCTACATGGCAATAGTGTAACGGTCAGGTTCCTGTGAACCCTATAAATAGGGGATCAGGGGAGGTCTTCGACCTCAACCTTGCTCAAACCAGTGAATCATATTCGACCGTTGCAAGCCTCTCACCCTCTGAACAAAAGCCAAACATCCTAAGAGAGTCAGAGCCTTTGAGCAAAGAGCATTGGTTCCTCCAAGAGTTGTTGCTGCTGAATCTGTTACTCTTGGAGTGTCTACTCCTAGACGGGCGAAGGAGTTGCTGGTATCACCCAAGCTTGTGTGGGCTGAACCAGTAGTTTGTGAAGGTGATCCGAAGTCTACCTGCTGCAAAGCTAAAGGACTTCCACAAGCAAAGCAAGAGGCCTGTTCACTCAGGTACTCGGAGAACAAGCACGATTCAGTGCTGGCGATCTCTTCAAAGTAGCCTCTCCAACGGAGACGTACCTCTCTGAAAAGAGTAGGGAACTTCGGTTAAAAACACCTTGTCTCTCTGAGTACTTGTTATATTGCTTCTAGTTACTCATCATATCTCCATGCTTGTGTGTTCTTAGATATATATTGTTTATCTGTGATAGATCACCTTGTCACCTGTGTTAGCATAGCTGTGTCTCAGTTGCTGTAGATCATATCTTTTACCTGTGTCAGCTACCTATTACACAACCATTTAGTTTGCCCACCTGTTTCTAAGTCTTTAGCTCACCTGTGTTAGCTACCTGTGTGACAGCTACGTGTTAATTTACACATCATATATTGCCTGTGCTGTTCACTTGTCACACAGCTAGCTTATCCTTGCAACTAGCTAAGACTTAATTTGATAAACTAAGTTAAAAGGAGTAAATTTAATTAGCCTCCTATTCACCCCCTCTAGTCGGCACCTTCGGTCCTTTCATCAGTTCATTAATTGAAGTGTTAAATATGTCTTAACCGGATCGAGCAGTTCACATCTGAGCTAACCTTGATTACTTGTTGGCTAATCAATCGTTGGAGTAACTAGGCCGGTATTAGTACCATCAGTAGTTAGCGTCTAATCCGGAAGCAACTCATTGGAGCAAGGTTAGCCGCATGAGGAGAAAGGAACCGAGCGGAGCTCACCCTAGGCGACAAGGAGTACGAGCCAGCAGCTTAGCTTGGGGAGGAGTTCCACGGTCGACCTGCTGAAGATGATAGCCGGGAGCACAAGTTTGCGCCGGGAGAAGCAGAGGTGCTGGTGGCGACTGGCCGGAGTTGAGCCGCGCCAGTGTGGTCTTCGGTGGGTACAGCCGATGCTCACGAAAGGGTCAACGACCGGTTGCTGAGGAAGGCCGCCGAAGAGCTCGGGCTTGCCGAAGTTGGGGAAGGTGACCTCGGACGTAGAGGCGGAGCGGCGAGGTCGACCTCGAGCGGCGAAGGTAGCGAGGAAGATTCTGGGGCGGCGCTGGTTCCGGTGCTCGGCTTGGTGTGAGGACGCCGGCACTGTGAAGAAGAAAGAAGGAGCGGAGGAACCTCATCAATGGGAGAGAGAGGAGCTCGCCGGCGGGCTATTCTTCGGACATGGGCGGGACCGGCAGGGCTCTCGGTGACAGAGAAAAAGAAGGAAATGGGGGCGGTACGAGCGAGGGAGAGAGAAGAGCCGGAGCGCCCGAGGGCTCCTTTTATGCCCGGGAGGAGAGAGGAGATGGGGCCGGGCGCCGGTGGGGCTGCCGGACGCGTGCCCCGGCCACGCGGCGCCGGAGGCCTGCGGGCGGGTCCCGCCAGGCAGAGGTGGTGCGGCGGCGACTCGGAGAAGAAGGAAGGCGGATGCTGCGCACTGGGGAAGGAAATGGGCCAAGGCCCATTGCGGCAAGGGAGGGAAAAGGATGGGCCAATGGCCCAGTACGAAGGGGAGAGGGTTTAAACCTTTTTCATATTTAAGTTTGTTTGCATGTTAAAGTTTTTGAATTAAGCAGTGATTCAAACGAAATTTAAAACATTTGGAGACTTTTGGTAGAGGGTCTCCAGGGTATGCACTGTGTCTCTGAATCTTTGCTAGTTAAAAATAACTACATTGAACTGTAGTTTTGATCTGGAAGAAAATAACTAAAGACAACCTTTGGGCTAAAGTTTCCCTCACTATGCTTCAACCTCTTTGTTCAAAATTCATATATGCATTGTGCTATACCAGTTGCTCCTTTATAAGATGTTCAATGGGTTATAGGAAAGCAAATTGACACAATTTGACCTTATCAATGCCTACTTGAGTTAAGTTGGTAACAACATTTTGAGACATCGGCGTGAAATACAAAAGATCTACATGTATGCATGAGATGAAAATATTGTTTTTGATCAGGATCGATTCTTAGGACTACATATTCATTTACAAAAATGGTTCTTACATTACATTGTTCTAAAATGGTGAAATTCCCATATTACCCCTTAGACTTAAAATTGAAATATGAATTCTAGGATATAATTGATAATTTCAAAAGAGGTATATGTGGTACCTGTAAGCAACTCAAAACAAATATTGTGAATTGATTTCATTACTTCTTCCATATACCCTTCCCATATATGCAAACCATATATGAACAAACAAAACCCTAATGTTAACATGCGCAACTTCGGAAAATCATATCTTAAATCCTACACCTCCGATTTCGACGAAACCACCTCCGTTAGTTTCATATAGACTTCATCTACATGTTAGGAAGCATATCATGCATTACTAAAGATTTTTTTTACTTGCTGGTTTGAATGGAGCTTCTTTCATTGCTTCGTTTCGGTATTTTGGATTTCAATTCAGTAGAATCGAGCAACGAGGATTATTTAGAGGGTGACTATTATCGTGATCCAGACCAAACCCAACAAGGCAAGTTCACAAAACGCTCGATAAGATTCCCTGAATTCATATCATGTCTTGCTATTGGTCTGAGATGAAATGCTATGTTGCATGTTGGTAGATATGAACATGTGTTGTGATGACGATATCACTAGCATGGTTAGGTGATTTGATTCTAAGATCAGTGTGGATCTTTTAATCGGACTAATGAATTATGAAACCTTTATTGGTGAGCTGTGAGAGCCGGGGTTCTGTCACCTACTGATGGGTCGCTGAATAGGGAGATCGTAAGCACCGCAGCTATTCAGTCGATTCCGGTGTCGTAGGGCTTTACCCTTCACCCACGCAGGGAGACTTAGTGAGATGACCAGGTAGTAGGAGTCGGCCAACCTCTGACTAATGGCTCCTCGGAAGTACTCCCTTGGTCAAACCTTGTGGTTTGCTCAAAACACTTGATAAAGCTTTTGTGAGCTATTCTTAAATCATCAAGCTTGGTTGTCTTGTGATGATTTGTGGATTTGTGTGGTTGTTTCACATGCTTATTCAGATCTAAAATTGAAGGTGTACACATGAAATGTGTAAGTAAATGTGGTCATGTTGGTATCTTATTGGTATTGTTTATATCTGGTATGCTCATGCCATGTTTACATTAATGTTGATATGCAATATTATTGTCTTATCTTGGTTACTAGCTTGCTGAAATTGAATTGGGATGGGCTATAAATGTGACTTGCAAGTACGTAAGTACTTACGGAATTTAATTCCGAACTTGTTGCAGGAGATCCCAGCATCGGTGAGTTCTACGATAGTGAGAATGTTGATGCCGATGTTTAGTGTAGTGTTTCTTCCTTTACGGTTGTTTTGTTGCAGGTTGTATCATCAAATGGAGGTGGCATGGGCTGCCATCTCAGGGTTTTACCTTTGGTTCCGCTGCTGGTTTTGAGGTTACAAGACATGTAAATGACCTTCAGGTCATGGTTTGTGTGTAATGTAACCTCCATCGGGTAAGAGGCAACTTATGTATCTAAATAACTCCCCTGTTGTAGAGTTTGAACTGTGATATGAAGTTGTTAACTGTGGTTGTTCCATATACCATGCGTTTATGATTGAAGTATATGGAATCGATCATAAAGGAATGATGTCTTCTCTTAGTGTTCACTCCATGAAATGTTCTCGGTTGAGTGACCCACTAGCTAAGATGCAGTGACGGCTAGGGAGGGTGTGGACAGTCGTACCGGGCTTTCGAGCAACCCACTAGTCTTCGGGCTAGGTTAGGGTGTGGGTGCGACTGTCGGGCTCCTCCGACTTCATTTTGCGTAGTGAGCTTAAGAGCAGCGTTAAGCCTTTACCGGATCAGGGAATTGTATGTGGTTTTAGGAAGTCTAATCGCTTCCGGCCAGCTTGACCAATGGTGAAGGCATACGACATCGGTAAGCGTATGGTGCGTTGGTCAGGTGTCGGAGCACTCCGCCTCGGTGTGCATGGCGCAGGTACCGTGTCACCAGGTTGACTGGTTTCTCAGTCCTTGGCAATTATTCGTTCCCCTACTCATATATAATTCCGGGGTCCGTGACACTTGTGATTAAAGTTTTAAATACATTTCCGAATGGTGGTAGTATATAAGAGAACAAACATCATCTCCTATTTTGGATGTAACGACTTCATAGAAAATGTACAAATCTGACAAGAGAAGTTCCAATTTTGAGAGAAATTAAAACTTGACTTGTTCCAAAGAATACAACATATATAACAATAGAAATGCAATTACTAACCTTTAAAAACCAACAACAAATAGGTCTTCTAAAAGTATGCAACGACTAAAATAGGAATGTCCGGTTGCCTTAAATTCGCCACCCAAATCACCAGCAAATAGCCCGCCAACGGACAGCGAACACTTATGTCGGGCATCCAAATCTGTCTGGTTGGCCGAGATATTTATTGGGCTAATCATCCCAAAAGGTTCAAAAAATAGGCCCGTCGCGGATAAGTAAGACATCCCAAACGGCTCTGTTTCACGAACCGTTTGGGATTACATCGCAGACGGTTACACTTTTTAACCATCGCGGATAAGGCAGTCATCCCAAACGGCTCAGTTTCATGAACCGTTTGGGATTACATCGCAGACGGTTCAAAGTTTTAACCATAGCGGATGTAATATCATCCCAAACGGTTCATTTTCGGCTGACTTATCCCAAACGGCTAGAAAATTTGAACCGTTTGGGATGTGCAACAAACGTGACGGCTATGGTTAACCGTTTGGGATGAGCCGTCATTTATGTGCCATTCTGTACTAGTGATTGCTCACTCAACGATTCCTGCAAAAGCCCGAGAGGTTATTTCTAAAACTATTAAGTTATTGACAAATTGCTAAACTAAGTGGTTGTTAGCTTACCAATTTTGGTACACTTGCTCGTCTATAGGGTTTGGAAAGTGGACATCCCCTGTTGAGGTGGTAGTTGACCTGCCTCTACACCAGTTGTGGCCGTGGGACATCACGATTTTGGAAAATCGCAATTCAACGCCCCAACGGTGTGCCTCTTCGTCGTCTTTTTCCCATATTTTTCTCTCACCCATGACCTTGTGCATGCGGAGTCTATGGTGGTGTATGCTACGAGGGCCATGTGTTCTTCACTTTGACATTGAAATTTTGGTACCGTCTTCATTGCCACAAAGGCTTCCTAGTCCTCTTCTTTCACACACAGGTACTTCTCGAAGGGTTCCTTTTCCTCCCCCACATAATATTTCACAAGGTAGCAGTTGAGTTGTTTCCATGACTTAGTAGCCATCATCAACGCGGTTCGTTGCATGCGCTCCTTCCATTCATCATGCACCTCAATGGACTACATTATTCGTCCATGAGGAGGTTGCAGTCAGCTTCAGTAAGTTTCTTCTAGTCGTCTAATGTGCTCTTCACCTGTTCCCTTGCTACTACCCCACATATAGTCTTCAACTTGGTCGCGGTTCTCTCCAGAGATGCTGGAGCCCTAGAACCAGAAGTGACCCTTGTGATTACATAGCAGCCTAAGAGCTTCTTCGTTGGTTTTCTACCACGATGGGTCTTCGTTGCTACCGAACAATCAGACGCTCTCGACGACATCGACGATCTAGGCGATCTTGGTGATCTCCACGGTGATGAATCATGAGACGATATCTTTAAAAAATAACTCTCATTCATATAATTATAGAAAAATAATTATCCAATATTTCATAGCTGACCAACAAACCTTAATTATAATCATAGTACCAAAAATTATCACTAACAACACTACTTATAACTAAGAGTTAGCTATGTACCCTCTAACACAATTTTTCCTAAGTGGCTTGGCAAATAATTATCAAAAATCATATGCTATAAAAAATTCCATGATTATAATTGCCAAAATTGGAACTAATACTAACCCTATTTCTCTCATTATCAAAAAAACACATGATTATGAACATGATAAATTTTTGAATATACATTTCAAAAATTTCTGCATATACATAGCAAACATCGATAGAAAAAATTTCTTGCTGCCCTAATTAGAAACGTAATAAACCACGTTGAAAGTGCATCCAGTCCCAAGGAGAGTGGAAGGATGATTATCTAGCCCCAAGGTTTGGTTTTTGATGGTTAATGGCAACCCTCACCTATATCTAACGTTTACAACGAGTGTGAACAGGAGTTTAGATGAACAGGTGATCGATCAAGACAACATCTGACTGATGATGAGGCTAAAAAAAGAGCAAGGAACCGTGACGGTCAGAAGGGCTAGCTGAGCTAGTCTCCTGAGGCTCAGTTGCGAGGAAGCCGAGGCTGTGCTCGAGGGCAAGCGAGGTGATGGTGGCTTGATGGAGTTCAAGGACCGTGACTGCAAGCTGGATAAGACCTGGAGGAGCTAGGAAGCTAGTGGATCTGCGTCAAGGGGTTCGCTGTGCGTCTTCAAGGGCTATCATCTTCAGTTGTTAGCTTGGAACCAGTGCCAAGATTCTGAGCGAGCTGGTCAGTGGCAGTGGTGAGTCCATTGACCTCCTGAATCAGTTTAAGGCTTGTAGTGAGCCGGCCTGTGTTGTGCTCAGGTGCTGCCTGAGGCAACCGAGTCCACCTGAGTTTGGCATCTGAGACTCAGGTGGGTAGCTCAGCCGTGGCTAGTAGGTTACCAAGTGTATGTTAGCTGAGTCTCAGATATGTTTGTCTGGTGGCTCTTTGTCTGACGTGGCATGAGGGTAACGGCTAGCTGTCAGGGACTCTATAAATAGGGAACCTGAGGAGGTTTTGACCTCAACCTTTACCTATACCATAGAAAGCACCCTGCTGTTGGAAGAGAGAGCTCTTAGTCTCCGAGAGAGCGTTGCCTGCGTGCATCCACCGTGAGAGAGAGTTGCTTTACATCTTGAGTGCTTCAGAACTGAGAGAGTTCATGGTACTGGTTCCTCCAAGAGACTGAGAGAGCTCTTGGTGTTCGTCTGCTCCAAGACCGGGAAGTTGGAGTCGTTGGTGAGCAAGCCAAGTCTTGTGTGGCTGCCTCCAAGTGTCTGTGAAGGCGATTTGGGTCTGCCTATCTTGCTGCGGTGAGATCAAAAGGATTCCACACAAGATAAGTGAACGAGGAAAGAGCACGGTTCAGTGCCGGCTGTGAAAGCAGCTTCTTCAACGGAGACGTACCACTTTGCATAGAGTGGGAACTTCGGTAAAACAAATCTCTGTGTCTACTTGTTCGTTTGCATGATTTGTTTTTACCTATGCAGATATATATAGAACACTCTCTGCTGCACACAACTGAGTTTCTCACCTGAGACTCAGTTGACACACAATTGAACTGCCTATCTGATGCACACAACTGAGTCACGCACCTGAGACTCAGTTGACACTCTCTAGTCTTTGTTTTTCCTGCATGTTATCTGAGTTATCTGCCTGAGTGTCAGCTGCCTGTTTTAGTTGCCTGTACCTAGCTAGGATTGACCTATTTAATTTAAGTAAAGCCCATTAGGTCTAGAATTTTATAGAGCCGACCTATTCACCCCCCTCTAGTCGACTCCTGAGATCCTTTCACACGTTCTTGCTGCCCTAATTATAATCATCCACATTCACCAACAATTATCATCATTCATTGTTCTTGCTACCCTAAGTAGAGCCCTAATTAACCATATTCACCAACTAATTTCCCAAATATTAAACCCTAAGACATTCATTTGCAAATTAAAGAGAGGGAGGAGAAGGCTTGACCTTGCTATCTCGGTGAGGAGGAGGTGTCTTATATATGCAAGAAAAACGTCACAAAATAAGAAAATCGAGCGTATTCAGGAACATTCAGGAGAGGGGACACTTCGTGCGAAAGAAGGTGAGCAACAAAGCCCTAGCCAAGCAGGGTGGCCAAGGGGGGGTGACCCCACTGGCCACCTGGCTTCACCAAAATGGCTCTCATTGTACATCCACATTCGATTCATCTATGTTTTGAATACAAAGATTTCATTACAATTCCCTCCATGACAAGATCAAGATGTAAAGTACAGTTTAAAATAAAGTTCTCTCTCTTTAATTACGTCATTACCAAAAAGATAATTATATATCATCACAAATATATGTATACAAAAATTACAAATTCTATGTATAGTTCTAAACCTAAACCTTCCTAGTGATCTAAATAATCATCTACTCTCTAACCATATGTAACTATACATGCATCCTAGCTAATTCCTAATGAAAAGGATCATTTTCTCTCTTTTGACAAAATTAGCATGGAAGATAATGAATGTAATGCAATTATAATCCTTACTAACCTTTGATAACCAACTACAATTGGATCTCCAATCACTAGGTCCAATTTAATGTCGGATCTTGAAAATCGCGTACCAGTCGCCACCAACTAGAGAGATCTAGGGTTTCCCAGTTCTGTCTTGTCGGGCGCTGGTCTTATATAGAAACATAAATCTAAGATGGTTCATAAAGTTAACCGTTTGGGATGTGAACCAATCCAAACCGTCTAAATTGGGTCGATATTCCAAATGATTTAGTTTATGAACTGTCTTAGATGCTATCCTAGACGGTTTAAATATTAAACCGCCTGGGATGTAGACCTATGAGAGTGTTTTCCACATAGTTTGCAAAAAAAAAGTATACATTTTTATAAAAGTGTGTTTGTCACCCCTCAATTATTGTATGACTGCATATAAAACCTATCAAGTCTAAAAGTGGACAAATCTAACCCTAAACTGTTAATCCAGAAAATTACCTTCTTGGATTAGTCCAAAGTGGTTTTAGATGACGTATCACATACATGTTTGCAACATCACCTCTACATTATCTAAAAAACTAGGGAAAAAGAAGTCAGAAAATGCCATGATTTTTTTTGGTGGGGGATCATTTTTTCGATTTTGAGAATCAAAAACCATTTTCATAATTTCTCACATTTGAAAATTTTGGCAAAGAAGAGTTGAAAGAAAACTTCAGAATTTCTCAAAATTTTCAAAATCAAAAGATTTGATCAAATTTTTTATTTAACTTATTTCTAAAACAAAGGATTTTTTAAAGTCTAAATTTTTAAAAACTGACTTTTTTGTTTTCTAACTTTTTAGATGACGTGGAGGTGATCTGGTAGACATGTGGGTGCCATATCATCTAAAACCACTCTAAAATGGTATAAGAGAGATATTATGTCATGTTATGAGAGTTGAGAGTTAGATTTATCCAGATTTAGAGCTTAGAGGTGTAATATACATTCACATGGTATTTTTTTATTAGAAAAGGCAGGAATTTTATTGTATACACACGAATACAAATAATATATAAAGAAGAAAGAAACCAAACATGACGACCAACGCTTAACGTTATGGCCACTCTAGCAAGATCATGTGCTTCAAAATTCGTCTCCCTCCTGTCGTGGCTAAACACCGCGTTCGACTCACTCAATAGTTAAGTGTGAAAAACACTAGACCTCATAATTGGGCCCAAATATCTCGTTTTCTGTTTGTTTGAGGGAAAGCCCAAATATCTCGTGTTCCCCAACCCCTAGACCTCCCTCTCTCCAATTTCCACTCAAAATAAGGCCCGAATAGCGCATACCACCATTCTCTAACGGATCCAATAGGGCCCATTTGATTCTAGTCTGAAAACCCTATTCTCTCTCTTTTGCTCCGCTTGGCCCTCTGGCGCATTCACACGACGGCGGCGGCGGCGCGGCGCGGAGAGGTGGGGACCAGGCGCGGTACGCGGCTTGCGGCGGGGGACACGGGCGCTACTAGCGGCATCGGCCTAGAGATTGCGAGGTCTCTCCCTCTCTCTATCGTCTCCTTCTCCTCTTGCTTGTCACTTCGTGCCATTACAGATGGAGTGATTCAGCGTCGAGTGATTGGAATTTCTTTTCAGTCTATGGACCCTTCGACTTGCCCGCAACTCAAGATAGGATATTGTAATAATTCATTCATCCCTTTTGCAATTATGTAATATAGATTTTTGGTTAGAAGCGTAGTTTCTGAATTATACTAGTATTCGCGAACATAGTTTGATTAATACTACGTTAGTACTAAGTTGAGTGTTTCTCAGCTCAAAAAGGTTGAGTGCGTCTGGCTCTAAGGTAGTTTTCTTTTTGCTAAGATTCACAATTTGTTTAGAGTTAGTAGTCAAATCTGGAAAACACTAAGCTTGATTATTCAGTAACTGTTGGGGCATGTGATGAAGAAGCATTGCTTGCTGCATCTTTGGTGAAAATCACTATCAGAGAAATTGGACTGATTTATGCATCCACCTAAACTTAATGGAAGTAGGCTAGTTAAATTGTAATCTTTCTCTAATAGAAACAATTTGTACTTCTATGGAATTATGGACATTTACCTTCGATCGAACAATATTTTGTATCCTGGAAATCCTCAATCCGCCACTAGTTGCAATGTGCTGCGAAGCATAGCAATATTTAGTCAAACATTAATCATCTGACACTAATAATAGGAGCCAAATGTTGGAGATCCCAAAACATGTGGCTTGGAGTCACCCACATTAATTTCTGCTTGTGTAGATAATACCAATTCAATTGTTTTTCAACTATCTAAAGGTTATGTAATTCATTTCTGAGTTATGCTATCATAGTTTGGTTGTATTGGAAGGTCTAGTGGTAATTGAAAATCGAACTTTAATATGTGACTGTACTTGTGTTAATTAACCTTGTTAACATCTGCTACTGGGACACGTGAGTTTAGGTTCCATTTATCTTCTTCATGAATCTAATTGTGGCAGCATGGTATTTGGCTATTGTTTTGATTGTCTTTCAGATGCTGTATGAAGATCAATTTTGATTTAACATTTATGCATAAGCAGTTTCAGGATGGGTAGTGAAGACTCAAAAGATATGCTGAAAAATGTGGACTGGAAGACAGTGGGTGGTGCAGTGACTACTGAATCAAGTCAACCGGTTGTTAAGAAGCGTCTTCCAAAGAAAATCAGACAAGTTCCTGAGTGTTATTTTCTGCCTCGGCGATCTTTGCCTTCCGCATTGGCTATCTATGGTGCTGTGTGTGCTGCTGGAGTTGGTGCGGGGATGTTACTTGAGGTTTGGATAAACAAAAGATCAAAGGTATATTACTGCATTTCATGGCAGGAGGAACCACTCTAAGAAAATAATTGTATCTGGAAACTTGAGAATCAACGCATATTTTGCTTCATTGCTTGTATTTAGCGCATATTCTTACTCTTCTTAATTTCTGCATCCAGAGGATGGTGGCGTTGTCTGGGAGATGGGTAAATGACGTGCAGGCACTTCGATTTGGTCAAATCTGTTTCGTTAGAACATTCTACTCACTCAGCTTAACTTCTGCTGCTTAAGCTGTATCGCAGAAATAAGCATAGCTTTGTTGTGTTGGACTATCTATTGAGGCCCTGACAAAAGCAAACTCTGTTTTCCTATGTAATTGACACAGCCTCGTCTCTGTATTTCTGGTTTCATTGCACATGCTGTGGGTATGATGCTTCAAACTTTATAGCCATATTAGGCAAGCAAACTGAAAATAGCAGTACATCTGCGGTGGTCATTTTCTTAGACTGTATTACTGCACTGGTAAGATTTAATTAAATTTTTTTCTAATGGCAGAGTGGCATGTTGTGATTGAAATATCGATTCATTATTGGTGATTAATGAATCTCTGATTCTGTGGTTCTCTCTGCTGTTGTGATAAATAATGGGAACTAACACGGTGACCCATGTATTTGCGCAGCTAGACTTCTCTTTAAACAATAAGCATAATACTCTTTTGAAAGCATGGCTTATCATTTCATCTATTGATGTGTGTCGTTCCTCTTTACCTACGTCTATCTTACATGCTGCGGTGTCGACGGTCGATTAGAGAGTCGTCGATGCAAAAACATCCCAGCGTGTGCCGCTAAAGACCGATACCATCACGTTAGATTGTTTCACTTTTCCAACTTCGCCCTATCCATGGCTTCTCATCCCTAAATGTCTATATCAGAAATATATTGCTACCTCCGGACGAATACAATCACTGCATTCAATATGAGTTCGTGTTATAAGATTTATATTTTTATCCTTACCGATGTAACATACCTTTATTTTACACTAATAAAGCCAAACCTATAATCCTGCCGTGTCAACATGGTCAATGTAGTTAGATTCGACTATCACTTAATCACGAATAATTTTCAATGCCTAGCATGCATGAAAATAGATTAGTATAAGTTATATATAGATTAGTTCACGGCAAGAGTACAATACTGCATAGTATAGTGACACAAATATGTGAATCTCAAAGCACAAACTCACGCTGGATCTTATACTACCCATGGGGTAGCAAACCCAGACTCATGCCTACATATCTTTCGAAGATAATAGAAGCAAAACATTAATTGCTCTTAACAGCCAATTGTGAACCTTGTATCTTCTTCCTCCACCTACCTCACTACTGCGGGAAGCAGCTGCATTATTTGATTAATGTGTAATCATCACTGAAACCATTTTACCATGCTTCGTCCCACTCTTATTACTCTACATGGCTCAGTTTGTGCACCTTGTCGCTGCCACTATTGAAACAACGTGCTCATTGTTCTCAAGTCTGCTCTTGACTACTCCGCTCGTGTCCTATGACACCATCACACAACCCTCCCAAGGTGCTCTACCCCTCCAACAATCGTCTCTATAGGTGCATCTCTTCTAGCTTCGCATTGTGCATTTCGTGCCATCCAACTCCTGGCGTTGCCCATGCTCTGGCAACCGACTCTCTGCCATGAACCCAGTAGTGCTCATAAATGCGTCATCTTTCCTTCTCAATGCTGGTCTTTGCAATCTTTATGTAGTAATATCTCGACCTTCTTCTAAGATACATGAAGGCTTCTACTAACCATGTCAAATATGTACTTGTTATATGATTAAAAATGTTAACACAGGGTTATATTCTAGTGCTAGTTGTATTTATATAATTAATCTGCATTATTATAATCTGGGCCCACCGAATTGATGGAGTATATTTCTTGCAAAAAAATGATATTGTATATTCTTTTTCTTTTACTCTGGTTAAGACAATCTAGCCCCTGATGGCGGATATGATGGCTTCTTAATTTCAATTCCGCGTGCAAGCAGAAGTTTTATGATTTTTATCTCCTAATTTTTTCCTTAGTCAGAATGACTTTTTATTTAGTTTTAAGTTGTGTTTGACATTGTGGTGGATTAAGATAATTCTATTTGGTCGGTCACTTTTACATACATGGTTGTTTGTATGCCTACCGTTGGTATAATCAGCAACAGAAAAACATGAGAGATATATCCAATAATGTGGGTGAGTGTACTGGCTTTAATATGGTTTACCAAATAACACCAATTTTATAATAACTATTTTTCTGTAGCGGCTTATAAGATAAGTTCAACACAATACAATTCAACTATCACAAAGTGGCCCTAGTAATTTGAGTATGTCACGAAGTAGCTTAAATGTATAAGTATTAATATATTTTGGATATAAGCCAACCATGGCTGGGAGATAATCGTCTTCGTCGAAGAAGGATAAACTAACATAATCATCACGTTGGGAGGAAATCGGCTTAGCTATAGCTCTGTATATATACCTAATCATCTACATTTCCTTTGAAAGGTCTCGTATAGTGTCCTCTCTAATGGATAGTAAAAATATTTTGTCTATCCAAACTTTTGCGCATGCATGCTTACCGTATGATGCCATTCCTCTTGACCAATGCGGGTGTGCACGGTGCCATTTATAGCCTGACATAAGGTGGTGTTGGAGGCTGCTTGGAGTTAAGACTATATACATCTCCCCAGTCCCCGTACTAATCCAGACTCGGCTACATTTCCTTTGAAAGGTCTCTACATGTATAGTGTCCTCTCTAATGGATAGTAAAAATATTTTGTCTATCCAAACTTTTGCGCATGCATGCTTACCGTATGATGCCGTTCCTCTTGACCAATGCGAGTGTGCACGGTGCCATTTATAGCCTGACATAAGGTGGTGTCGGAGGCTGCTTGGAGTTAAGACTATATACATCTCCCCAGTCCCCGTACTAATCCAGACTCGGCAGCCTTGTCTATGTTCAACTGGACTCCTGCATCCCAACGTGTGCACTGCAAGCTTCTGCGTGTTTGATCTACCTTTTCTAAATAAATGAACGAGGTGACTCCATTTCTTATCACTTTATATAATAGATAAATGGATTCTTCCTTTTGTCTATACGAACAAGCCGGCAGAAACCATGTCTTCCCTTATAATCTTGGCAGCAGAAATTGTTTGTTGATTCACAAAAGGCAAAATAATACTGAAAATTTCAATTATTGCTAGATCATCTATAATCTGGTTGGCCTATGCTGTCTATAATATTTATCTCTGCAGTCAATATTTGGGACCCCTGCTGGTTCATATTGCAGTCTTCTAGAGGTTTGCATTCAATATTTTTATTATGAAAAAGCAGGAGAGAAATTTAGAAAGAAAAAAATCGCACAGGAAAGTTATTATCCAAAGAGTCCAGTCCTTGTTCCTCAACCTTTTAGAAAGTGCTCCGGTCTCCTGCCTTCTTGTTCTTTTGTGCAACTTCCTTTCGCCAAAGTGCTGCTTTGTTCTCTGCAATATCTAATCTTTTGTTTCTGCTGATACGCTCGTTAAACTTTTCTCAAACAAAGCCAAAGTTTAACCTTTGCATCAGCCGTACTTTCGAAAACATGGGATCTTCTCCTTTTTTGAAACTCGAAAACATGGGATGTTCATGGACAGGACCTCCCCCGTCCAAAAGAGACCGAACAAAAGGACACACTATCCAACTTTGCTGGCACGTTTCTTTCTATAAACTAACCATTTAGTAGTTAAATGCTTAGGGCATCTACATAAGCCCGACGCTAATGCGAGGAGTAAGATACCGCAAAAAGAAATGCGTTCGAGAGTAGGTTATCTTGAAGATGTAGATACGGGGTGGTGGAGAGCTTATAGATACAGGGTGATGGAGCTTTGAGACAGGTCGAGATACAGGGTGATGGAGCTTAGAGACGTAAGGTTTGATGTGGCACAAGGGATAAGATCCCGTGTTTGGAACGTGGTGAACTAGTGATTCCGCTCTGTTCTTATAGAAATTGAACCGTTTGTTCACCATGAAATTTCAACAAAATTCACCTGAAATTTCTGCATTCCAAACGCAGTAAGAGTCATAGCAGTTAATGTGAGATGCCCAATAACAAGGAATTGCAATTGTACATGGTTGGAAGTCTGGATGCATGAGGCCCTTAAACTAATCTATGGACCATCAATGTTGCAAGCAGATTTGATTAGCGGCGCAGTTAATGCAATGCCGTGATTGACCTAAATTAAAGATGCACGCAGCACGCTCCTTACACGTCCATTCCCCTTGGATCTTCAGCTCTGCAAGAAGAATGTGTCGCAGTTAATGCTCGCTGCTGACTTCGACCGCCCACTCCCCGTGCACTCTTCTTGGCCCGTTATTTTTTAAGAACACGTTCACTGATCCTCGCTAATCGACACGCTAATGCCACTTTATTTTTTCTACATTTTATTTGTTTTGCGAGGGCTCATGCCACTACCTTTTAGCATCGATTAATCCACTCTCCATCATGTCATCCTCACCTCTTCTTTTTCCTTTTGCGATCGTGTCATCTTTAATTTAGGAAATGTATCACATAGGGATGGCAAGGGGGCGGAAAAAACTTAAAAATAATGATTTCTTATATTCGTTAACTTGTATATATTTAGGTATTTTTTCATAAAATATAACTCGAAAATTAGATTTTAGTACATAGGTAGTACAAGCTTTAGTTCATAATCCATATGGCAAAATCCGTCCCGGCCCAATAGGGATCTCACTACGGGTCCCGCCTCACAGGGCATTGTAACCTACCTTATTGACACCTCTTTTCTTTCCATTTCAGAGGCCATATTGTAAGAAATCCACGAAATTATAAGTTTTTATACCAGTCGTGTTGCAAAATTGTGGCTCATTTGCTCCAGCCAGTCTCCCTCCTCCTGTTGTTGAACTAACTCATGTCTCGGCGCTAACGTGTGAACTCTCGTGTAATTTTGTTTGATCGACGATCAATGAAGTAACTAATCGTCCTCGTCGAATTTGATCTTGGGACAATATTGCTGTTAGCTCTGCCTTAGGGGCGTTGATGCACTGATTAGCATTGTCAGCTTCCATGACCCTTACTATGCTAGCATGGAAAAGGGTTTAGCATCTGGCATATCCAAGGCACTTGTATGTAACAGTGATGTGTCAAATAACGGTGCTAGTTACACACGGTGATTAGCCTTCGTGATTACAGGTGGCCAAAGCTGCATCAAAGTGACTATCCTTTAATTTGCAAAAGCTGATGAGAGGTCATAAAGCTAGTCCTAATCCAATGCTTTGTCTCGATACTTTTACAAGTTGCAGGGTCCTCTCAAGCGGACGTAGCCAGGCCTTTTTCTTTTTGTTTGACGAACCAGCCAGGCCTTTTTCTTACTAGGAGCTCATGAAACTTTATCGAAGAATCTAAAGAGGATTATTTTGGTATTAAGCAAAGGCATGGGTCCTCGTGATTACTAGTAAGCTGCTAATAAATAATGATATCACTCGAGGAGATAGTAGAACCTTGGATTAGAGCCGCACCTGTGCTCTTATTTTAGTTGGAAGAACACCCAAGGTGACTCGTAGTGGGGCGTGACAATATTGAATAATCCTTTAGTTAATTTTTTTTAGGACGTACTATATTCGTGACAATTTAAATCATTTTGAATATCACATTGACCATGCATTTTTATGAAAATATGTTGTTTTAAATAAACCTAAATATATTATGAAAATATATTTTATGATAAATCCACTAATATCGATTTAATGTTGTAGATTTGGTAAATTATTCTATATTATTGGTCAAACTTAAAACTTTCACAGATTCTAAAATGGCCATATATTCTAAAATGACCTACATTGTGACACAATGGAAGTATTCCTCTTAACAAATAAGAGGATACATCTTAACCTCTTCCTTTAGTAGAAGGTGGAGGGAAGAGAAAGGGACATTTCATGGTAGGGCCATCGACTGGCAGCAGTGGCGCCCTCGTGTGCTTCATGGATCGTGGTAATATCTAGGAAAGAAAAATAAAACTAAAAACAAAATGATCGTACTGATAATAAGAGGAAGACGAGAGGTGCACGCATAGGCGCGTAGTTCTGTTAGTGAGGGCTTGTGGGGATCAAGTGCCCACCTAAAATTGGTTCCTAGCCGACACATTGGGACGAAAATGATGAGGACAAAGCATGCCGGGCAAAAGTAGCTATCCTAGTAAGCAGTAACTGCTTTGTTTTCGTTTAGTTTTCACTCTTGATAAATTTTCCGATAATCTTTTGCACCATAGATACCCTTCGCATTTACCCATCATTGGATCTCACCGTTTGACTCGCTACGTCTCGCTCCACACGCGCGCACAGTGCTGAGCACGTGTGGATCTTATGCTTACCCTCCTGTGGTACGTATGTCATCGCACGTGCGCGTGCAATGCAAAGCAGAAACTGCGTGAAGAGGTCAAGGTGCCAAATTGCAACGAACCTCCGTCACCGTTCACGTGGTGATGGTCTGATCCATGGACGCGATTATCTTCTGTCGTTGTCCCACAATCCACACCAATTCCTTTTAGTTTCACCGTTGGATGAGCATAGAGCACAAGGGGGGCGTCACAATATATATGAAAAAACGGGGAAGATCGATTTTCATGCCATAAAACAATTACTTTTTATGTGTGCAAGCTAGGCTAACGAGGCATATTCACTTACAAGTACTTTAAGTCTCATGGTAATATGTCTATATAACCCGTATTTGTATAACCCATAGGACTTGGACTACGTTTATATATACTATCATTGTTAAGTGCTTCTTTTGTTGATTATGCATATAACCATACCTTTTCCTTTCTTATGCAAAAAAAAATTTTGCACACTTCTAAAATACCAAATCCCAAATGGGGAATAGAAATAAAACGAAACTCTAGCATGGGTACTTGGAGATGGGGGGGGGGACAGGAAAGGCAACTTGAGGGGCGACTCGATGGACGACCCGGGGTGGGGCTCACCAGTGATGACCCCAGCCTCCCTCCCCTGGGGGGTAGGTTTTGGGTCCTCTCCCAGGAGGAGGAGACGCCAGGGCAGGGGCTCGAGGCGTAGATGCCACACTTATCCTCATCAACAACAAAGACAGTAGGATTATTGTCAACCTCAAATTCCTCCTCATGTGTTTTGAGTCCACATCGGGGCTAAAAATCAACTTCTACGAGAGCGAAGCCGTGGTCCTGGGTTGTGACTGCACTGAGCAACTGAGGGTCGCCAACATGCTCAACTACAAGCTTCGATCCCCTGACCTTCCTTGGGGTCCAAATCAACAATGACAAGCTGCTCATAGTGTACTTCAAAACTCTAATAGCTAGGGTGGCGACAAGGATGAATCCATGGAAAGGCAATTTTTTTTTGGGAAATATGGTTCTGATCAACTCATGCCTGGCCAATCTCAATGTACATGATGGGCTTTTACCTCCTTCAGGATGGAGTCCATTATGACATGGATTGGGTGAGATCAATGTTCTTCTGGCTCAAAGAAGCTCAAAGAAGGGGAGAGATAGAAATACCATATGGTCAAATGGAGCAAGATGTGCTCCCACACCTCGAGTTTGGGGGCGGCCTAGGTATCCTTAACACCAAGCTCATGAACATATGTCTTATGGCCAAGGGGGCCCAGAAGATAGCCACAAACAAGGGAGGGCTCTAGCTAGGTATCATCAAACTCAAACACCTTCGGGGCGGGGAATTTTTGAACTCTAGCACTGCTGGGCGCTTGCAGTCCCAGAGGGGGGTCTAAAGGTTAAACATGTCTTGTTATTGGAGGTCGTTCACTCCGTTGGGAATGGAGAAAAAACCTTCGTCTGGTAGGATCACTGGAGAGAACACATACACGAATCTTTTCGCTATTTGTGACCGTGCAAATCTCTTGTTCCAGCAAGCCTTCAACAACGGCTAGTGG
Organism: Stipa capillata; assembly: GCA_019208055.1. Taxonomy (NCBI): domain Eukaryota; kingdom Viridiplantae; phylum Streptophyta; class Magnoliopsida; order Poales; family Poaceae; genus Stipa; species Stipa capillata. The sequence continues at coordinate 26,302 of JAGXJF010005358.1, read as the reverse complement.
CATCTTCTCTTCAGAAGGTCGTTTGGCCCGGTCGAAGTAGATCAGTGGCAATCCTTAAGGAACATGATTGAGCCGATCTAGCCTCGGGGGGAGATTCTATTTCTTAGCCTCTCGAGCGCTCAAGCAAGTTCTCGACAAGTTCCATGTATTCACTCTTACACCACAAGACATGTTGCTTCAAATACATGGAACTTTGGAAATTGAGGGTCCCCTTAAAAGATTAAAATTTTCCTCTGGCAGTTGATCCGCAATAGACTCTTTAGCGGAGACTAGGTAACACCACCGAGGAGATGGGAAGTGCGCACTGTGTGGGAAAAATATAGACACAAACCACATCTTCTTCCACTGCATTATGGTCCAATTCATGTGGGGTTGCGTCTGTGACGTGCTATGTTGCTCTTGGACCCCCCTCGTGCTTTGTGGACTTTTTTGGCCTTCAGGGGATTGCGGGTCAATCTACGCGGCTCCTTTGGCTATGTTTCGTGGCCCTAGCTTGGGCCCTATAGAATATTAGGAACAAGTCACTTATCATGTGGATCTTTATTAAGCAGCCTTCTGATGGTTTCTATAAAATTCTTGTGTAATTGCAGCTATGGAAACTGATGAGTAGACAAGTATTTGTTATGCAGGCTTCGCTACCAGATCTCCGGATCTCCTTTCTCAGGGCTGCACAGACGTCACAACAAACTAGTGTTTTGCCAAGAAACTTGTCTCTAGCTCCCGCGGGCTTTTTCTTATTTGTGTGCTTCATACAGACTATTATGTTCCCTCTTCCTTGTAAGCTAGCAACACCAGCATCGAACTCTGGTTGTGGCACATTGGCTTTTATCTATAAAAGCCAGTCAATTAGCTTTTTCTTCAAAAATTTACCGTTGAAACCCCTTCTCAGGCAAACATGACTCGGTGCAAAGTAAAACAAGATTACATTAGATACATGGTGTTGTGTGTGGGGGAGGGGGGCATATGCTTAAGAAAATGGACAGCCTTTTGAAAATATGAAAATACCATTTGAAAAGCATAAGGCCCTGTTTGTTTGGGCTTTTACATGATGGGAGCCAAAAGCCAAAGCCAAAAGCACATAAATAGATGCTTTTTTGGCTTTTAAACCAAAGTCTCAAAGCCAAATAAAAGCCCAAACAAACAGGGCCTAAGTACAAGTTATAAAAAAATAAAAAACATGTACTAATAGCGAAGAGCATGTCGTATATCCATGCAAATTTCAACCTTAAATTTGATTCCATCTGTGAAATACAGAAAAGAACAAATCGGTTGTGAATGGAGTCAAAAGATTAGTTTTACTATTCAGTACACTACCCATAGTCGATTTTCTCCTCTTTTTGCCTCACAAAGTACATTGAATTTGATGTACAACACGCTCCTCCACAGTAGTGCAATAATTTTCGAGAATTTTTGAAACCTTGCACGTGTGCCTGCGTTGGGTCATGTCAATTTGGGAGGACGACGTACAATTTACTCCAAAAGAATTCAAAATCAAAATTCAGTAAGGAACGTCTCAAAGCTTGTCCAAATGCCAGGGAAATCGGCTTGGAGACCATTTAAAATACAGAAATTTCACGGAAACAGACTCAACTCCCAAAATTCCCGCAGAAATTAAAATTACTCGCATTCCAAACGAAGAAACTGTTGTATTGCTATGCACGAATAGTTTTTTTAAACGGGTTGCTATGTACAAAATGCAAAACCGTGTAACTAAAAGTCAAGTTTACACCAGCTGTATTTCCAGTGTACAAACAAAATAAAAAGAAAGTAAACAGAAATATAGAAACGCCAAATAGTTGCACGAACTGAGTTCAATTTCTTAAAAAAATTGGCACGTAGCACGCGATTATAAAGGTGCGCACGTAGCAAGTTGCCCTCCTCCTGCACCCCTTCTTCTCCAACGCATTTTACTCGATCGTCACGCGTAGCTGAAGCCATCCCTCATCAGCCCAAGAGCAGCAACAGCGAGATGGCCGGCGGCGACGGCGGAGCTGGGGCCCAGGACGACTTTTTCGACCAGATGCTCTCTACGCTGCCCTCCGCGTGGGCCGACCTGGGGGCCGGCGGCAAGTCGCCCTGGGAGCTCGCGGCGGGAGCCGAGGACCTCGGCGCCTTCGACGAGTCCGCGCTGCTGGCGTCCCGGCTCCGGCAGCACCAGATCGGTGGCGGCGGGGAGAAGCCGGTCATGGTGCAGCTCGGCGACCTCCAACGGCAGGCCCTCGCCGGTGGCGGCGGCGAGGAGAGCGGGGGCGCGGGGTTCTCGCCGCTGCCGCTGTTCACGGACCGGTCACCGCCGCCGGGGCGGGAGGAGATGGACGGCGGCTTCAAGTCTCCCAATGCCACCGTAGGATCCTTCTCTCTCTCTTTCTCTCTCTCTCTCCCCCTCTCTCCCTCTCTCCCTCTCTCCCTCTCCCTCTCCCTCTCCCTCTCTCTCTCTCTCTCTCTCTCTCTCTCTCTCTTTCTCTCTCGTCTTGTGTCGATTTTTGAAGTTTTCTTTGACATGGATTCGTTTTTGTGCGCGTGCACGTAGGGAGGTGATCATGCGCTGTTCAACGGATTTGGTTTGCATGGCGCGGCCGCCGTCCAGCCCCCATTTGGCCAGGTAAGATCACGTACCAAGGTCCAAGAACCTGTCATTTTCCTTCTTCTTCCATGTATTCTCTGCTACTAGTGTATTACGCATACGTGCACATCGAAGTCTCAGCTGAAGCTTCTCAGTTCAGCTGCGATCTACACGTCTAAAAGATCGATCGTGCCGTGCGTTTCTTGTTCTGTTTAGCAGGAAATGATTCATGGGGGCAGCGTACAAACTGACTCAAAAAGAGCGTCTTTGTCCTCCAATTGCAGGGAGGATCAATATCGGGTCAGAGCCAGAGCTTCGGGGCGGCGGCAAGCGGAGGCGCGGCGCCGGCTTCCTCGGGCGGCGGCGGTGCGGCCCCGCCCCGGCAGCAGCGGGTGAGGGCGAGGAGAGGGCAGGCCACCGACCCGCACAGCATTGCCGAACGTGTACGCGCCCACCACCTTGCCCTTCTCTGAATTCTAAAGTCTCTCTGTAATTCCTTCCATATCTTTTGGATTTGTTGCATCCCCTAATTTTCACCTGTTAATTACGCTAATCAATCGATGCACATGAATCATCATATATAGCACTGTTGTTATGCTTCTATAAACTTGCACAACTTCCTTTTTTTCTGAACTTTCTTGTGTTTGTTTGTGTGTATGCGTATGTCACTCGCAGCTTCGGAGGGAGAGGATAGCGGAGCGGATGAAGTCGCTGCAAGAGCTGGTCCCGAACGCCAACAAGGTAATACCGACAAAGCTACCTCTCCTCTCTCTTCCCTTCCCCACGCGTACCTAAGCTTTACGTTCCTTTCTTTCGTTTTGCTCTCCATATGATGCAAATCACCTGGAACGCAAGAATTTTTCTCGATCCATGTTGGAAATTGAACTGCTTCATGTGAAATTCTTGCGTTCCAAACTAGCCCTGAAATAGTAGCTAGGAATTTTCTTTCTTTTTCTGAGACGGAGTAGCTAGAATCTCTTCGTGACGCGTGAATGGAACGAAATGCTTGCCTGTTTATGTGACTGGGTCTGGGAGCAACCGAACAAGTGGGTAGTATGGTAGTAGTGCAGAAAAGAGCACGCCGGTTGGTGATGGAGGGCATTGCTCCTCCTGTCTTAGTTCATGGGATGTGATATGCTATGGCGTTGAAGAGTTGTACAGGAAAAGCGATGCCAAACGTGTCGAGCCCCTGCTGCTGTGTTGCGGCGAGATGCAGGGTTGGGATTGACTGGTAAGTTGCTGAATGTGACAGGATTCAGATGACGAGGCAACACCAACATGCGTTGCATCATCTGAAAGACTGAAAAGCAATTTTATTTTATTTAAAAAAATATCTCTTGTTTGGAGTTGGAAACTTTGGACTGATGAACAGCCTTGAGCTGAATAATTGAGATGGTTGTGCTGACAAATGTGGTATGCAGTAAATTGGCACATGGGCGCATTCGATCACAAGCGACGATCAATGCTCGATTTGCCATGGTTTTCCCCGGTAATCACAAGCGACGATCAATGCTGCGTTCCGGGCATGCATGGGAATCATGAACCATTACCAGTTTTACCACACCAATCTTTTCCTTGCACGCTCTTACTAGAAAAAAAAACGCAGTAAACGCGTCGTGTGGTTACTGAGATGGCGAGTGGGGATTCGTGTTTGCAGACGGACAAGGCGTCGATGCTGGACGAGATCATCGACTACGTCAAGTTTCTGCAGCTCCAAGTTAAGGTACTACGTGAAACTGCTTCTGAACAGAGCCTGCAAAATGTTGCCGCTGCTAATTACGATCTGTAGGGTGACTGACACTTGAGCGTTGTTTGCATGTAGGTCCTGAGCATGAGCCGGCTGGGCGGAGCGGCCGGCATGGCGCCGCTGGTCGCGAGCATGTCCTCAGAGGTAATCAATGGCCACCATGTACCAGATCGATCAATACGTTGCTTGTCCTAGTTTTCTCGATTCTGAGACGCGCCGTCGTGCAGGCCAAGAGCAACGCGAAGAGCAGCAACGGCGCGGCCGCCGCCAAGGGCAGCGCTGGGACCGAGAGCGGCGGCGGCGGTGTTGGCCTGCGGGTGACGGAGCAGCAGGTGGCGAAGATGATGGAGGAGGACATGGGCACCGCCATGCAGTACCTGCAGGGGAAGGGCCTCTGCCTCATGCCCATCTCCCTCGCGTCCGCCATCTCCTCGGCCACCACCACCTCCTCCACGGCGTCGCTCATCTCCAGGCCGGCCATCCGCCACAGCGGAGCGCAGGCGCATGACGGCGCCCCGACGTCGCCCGCCGCGTCGTTGGCCAACGGCGACGATGCCGTTGCCCGGTCCGCCAAGGACGGTGGCGGCGCCGGCGGGAAGCAATGAAGTGGACCGCCGAGGGTGGCAAAGAAGAGTATACTATTCTAGGCCTGAACTTGCCATGTATCGTCGTATACACCTTGCCTTCCATTTTTCTTTCTTCGAGTCAAACGCGAAGCTTTATCCACGGTATATAAGTACCTACTTTTAAGATCGACGAGCATGATAAACCGATTCGTCTTCGTTAAAGAAAATGATAAACAGATTCCTCGATCGGGATTGCCATGCACCAATCCCGCAAGCGCCAAGCGGCTCGATCATCAAGTGCAGAGCGTGAAATGCGTGCTGTCCTTTCGTCAAGAGAGAATTAGAGTTCAGAAAATATTTACAAGACGCGATAGAACCAGCGGTTTGTCTTGCATAGAGAAGGACCGCTGACAAAGACCATCGGCATTGCATCATCTATGCTAAGACGCTACAAACAGGAAGTGACTAGAAGGTGATGTCTCGCTGTTGCATTTCTTCTTTGATACGGTCGGCCACCACCAAGAGCCGTAGTGTTATACTCTGGTAACTCGTCTTACGCACAGTAATTCTCAGGTTTGATATGGTATTGTGAGATACTTCATGAGCATGTAGATGAATCTCATAGGAAAAAACAAAGTAACGGCAATAAAATAATCAAGGCAACAAAAATAAAAATTGGCGAAGCCAAGTACAAAGAGAATAAGGGCACGGCGCGCAGCCCTGTCTAATCTCTATAACCCTCCGATTCTTGACTTGTATACAAGATTTTGGTGTTAGAAACCCTGGTCTTCTCTGTTGAAGTATAATGTCCAATTCTATCACTTCAGCTTGAATTTCTAGGTGAGCTGATTAGCGCGTATCAAAACCAACCTACTTTCGATCCACGGCCTAGGAGAGCCTAAACGTGAGGAAACATGTTGAAGTATGAATATATCACAAGACTAAATGTGAGGAAAGTATGAGTATATTGCCCTCCTCTCCATCGACTTGAATTGGTTAGGTGCTTCAAACTTATTAGAGGTCCTTAAAAATAAATGTGGCATGCTCTCGCTTTCACTGCTCCCCTCATCGCTCAAATTAGGAAAGCATATATATGTGGGGGAGCGTTAAAAGTATGATCTCCAGTCTAGCTTGAGCCGGTGGGTGAATTGCAATTCTTCTTTTGCCTTCAGTTCTTCTCCTCCTCGTCTTCTCACGTACAAGCGGTTTTCTTGCACCTTTTATATTGGACGCGAATAACGCGCTATCGCTCGATCGAGCAATCGGAGTGCTATCATACAGGAGCATCATCCTACATTATATACACCATATGCGACGCTGAAAGAGATTCTTGTTCGTGATCCTGATGCTGCTGATTAGTGATTAATTAGTTGCAAGTATAATGGCGGTGGCGAGATGTGCAGGCTACTAAGGTTGCACGTCCTCGCGATGGGCTCGCTGGCTGATCAGGTAAACAAATGTGCAGCAGAATATAAGGGCAGGTCTACACGACGTAGGACGGCAACGGAGCGAGTAGGTGGAATCTCGTGTGCGGTTTCAAGAGAAAAAGATGGAATCGGGCGTGAGAGGTGCGCCCACGTTGGTGGAGGGAACGAGTGCCGATCTGATGAACAGGCAAGGGGCGTTAAAAAACAGAGAGGGGTCCTCGCAAACAGAGAGGGGAATCTGACGGGACCACCGGGAATAGCAAGGGGATGCCGATAGTTTCTTGATGCGAGTGATTGCTGTGCTGCTGTTTTTTTGTTGCACGGGGATTGTGGTGATGATCGGTGTGCTGTGTGCAGGTGCAGGAAGATTCAGACGAGACGGCCAGCAAGTTGCAGAAACTTTTCTGAGAGGGGTCATCTTCACCTGCACGTGGTTCATTATCTGCCACTTTTGCGCGCTCCAAGTATACGTGCCACTGGCATTGACAGAAGTCATCAGAAGGTTAAGAGTAGGCCGAAACAACATTGGGCTATTTCTGTACTCCAGAAGTTCCAAAACAACTGCAGCTGTGAAGCGCGATTGAATGGTTATGGCTGTGTGTAGTCGATGTATCTCCAGGAGATCCTCGAATTTTTTTAATAAATATTATTTTTAAAATAAAGAATTTGAGATCTATACCTCTGGTTTTAAAAATTACAAAAGTATAACCCTGAGGCTTATCGGTCAACCGTCGAACGACAAGCCCCTGTCGTCCCACGAGCCACCGATAGCGCACCGAAAGCCTGTCGTCCGACCCGTGAATGATAAGCCCTCTGTCGTCCAACGGTCGGACGACAGGGCTTTTATTCTCCTCTAGCGCCCCATTTGTACCGCTCTCGAGCGCAGTGCCCCCCCATTCTCCATCGCCCGAGCACAGAACCATTCCAGAGGGAGAAAGAAGAGAGGAGAGGAAGAAGGAGAGAAAGAAGAGAGGAGAGGAAGAAAGGGAGAAAGAAGAGAGAGAAGAGGAGGTGAGCTCGGGGGAGTAAAGTGAGAGGTCGAGCTCCGCATTAACGGTAAATTTTTTGTAGATTATATTAGTTAAGTAAATATATTATTTAGGTTGTTTAGTACGTATTAGTTCGTATTTCAGTAGTATAAAATAGTTAGTCCGATTATTATATGTTATGTATGCAAATATAGAATATTATGGTTATGTACGTATTTAATTAGGATGTTTTGAACAAGTTTAATTTCATAGTTTAGTTAGGTCTTGTTGAATGGAATAAGTAAAATTGATTAGAAGTCAAAAAAAATGAGGTTAATTTAGGTCGAACTAATTAAGAATTATTAGACATGTAGAACGTAGTTGTTTACTTAGGTTAATTATTACGTCTTTATGTTGACCGTTGCATTCGATCGTGCTAAAAGTTCTATTCCGATTTGTCGGTTGATAACCCTGGTGTGTTCCGGATCACCCTTGTACACGCCGTAAGCGTGTACTCGACCTACATTTAGCACGAAAGAATTTAGCAGTCGCGCGATGTAATAGAACTGCATGTCTTACTAAGTATGTGACGAAGATATAAATTTATGTTACGGTAGGTATGTCGGAGTTAGTAAATATAACGGTGTACTATGGTCCTGGGGTTGTTCGATCAAATCATAGTGGGGTTGATCTTAGTGAATTCAGCCATGTTGATTTGCCTATATCCGATCCGGAGAGGCTGAACTCTAAGGAAGCCAATCATTGGCTTACACGTACCTTCTCGATGGATCCTGCACTATATGCCGTGACCATTTAGGCAGTGTTTACCAAGTCTTGCACTGATATTAAATGGGACTTGTTGCCAATCGAGAGTACTAGAAATTGGAGATCGTGGATGCGGGTTTGCAATGCTAGAAAAAGTCATCCGGTCACACTAGTGCAAGCCATCATGAAGAGTGCCGGTTCAGAAGGCGGTGGATATGAAGCGGAGCAGAACAATCCAGAACCACAGGTGGATGAGGTAGTTCATTCCGCTTGGCAAGGTGGGCAAGCTGGGTAGAGCAGTACACCGGCAGAAAGAGGTCCCACAGGGCAGGCGGATGAAGAAGAGGATTTCGAGTCCATGCAGGAGGTAATAGAATAGGAAGATGAAGATGGAATGACTGAAGATATTGATGAAGATAGCGGTGATGAAGATAAAATTCATGCGTCCCCGATTCCGAGTGCATGGAATCAGTAACTTCTTGGTGGCATGAGTGTAAATGAAGGCCATGATTCTGGTTGAGAATATAACAAGAACCAGATCCAACTTGGTTTGATGTATGCTACCAAGAAAGAATTGAAGCATGCCATCACGCAATGGGCCATGTCCACGTAGAGGATTTTCAGCACTGACATATCTTTCCCAAATAATTTAACCTTAACATGTACTGCTAATGGCTGTGAAAGTAAGGTGCACGCCCATGTGCCCAAGTATGAAGTGAATTGGATCGTGACCAACGTCGTGCCACACACTTGCGTCAGAAGCAAAGTCCTAGCACGCCACCCCAATCTGACATCCACTCTGATCGCAGAACTGATGTACAGCGAGATAGTGGAGAAGAAAGACATGGAAGCAAAGCACATATAAGTTGCAGTAAAGAGCAGGTACAAGTACGAAATCCTATATGGGCAGGCTTGGAGGGCTAGGCAGAAAGCCATGGAGATGCGCTTCGGCACTTTCTATGACTCGTACGACAACCTGCCCCGTCTGCTTTGTACACTCCTCCTCCGGAACCCAGAGACACATGTTGACATACAGCACTCGGTGAACCCGCATTTTCCAGGCTATAAAGTGCTGAACCGAGCTTTCTTCTCTTTCGGTGCATGCATTGAAGCTTTCAGGCATTGTCGCCCAGTGCTGTGCGTGGATGGGACATTTCTGACAGGCAAGTACAAGGGGCAGATCCTGACGGCGATTGGTGTGGACGGCAACAATCAAATCCTGCCATTAGCGATGGCGTTCGTTGAGGGTGAGAACTTCTCGAGCTGGTTATGGTTTTTTTAGGCAGCTTAAACATGGAGTAGTGAAGAATTGGGAGAACGTATGTGTCATTCACGATAAGCACCCTAGCATATTGAAAGCCGTGAAGACACTCCAGGAACCAACGGCTGATGAAGATCAACCTTGGCCGGACCTGCAAAGCCGTTGGTGCATACGCCATCTAGGGGCTAATTTTTTCAGCCACTTTAGGAACAAGCGCCTGACGAATCTGTTTAAGAGGTTATGCAAGCAGAACCAGGAGAGGAAATACAAAACTTTGTGGGCGAAGCTCGATGACTTTACTAAGACCGAGATCATTGATCGCAAGAAAAAAGTGGTACTTAGCCCGGAAGAAGAGCCATGGGAGCTTTCTGCTATTCCAGCAATTGATCCTCCTGGTACGAGGAGGAGAAAGGCGAAACAAATAAAGAGTTTCTCTCAGTGGATAGAGAAAGAGCCGCCTGAGAAGTGGTCTTTGCTTCATGATACTCATGGCGCTAGGTACGGCATCATGAAGACCAACCTTGCGGAGGTGTACAACTTTGTGCTTAGAGGGCAGCGGGATTGACCTCTAACTGCTATCGTGGAGGGTGCGATGCATGGCACCGTGAGGTACTTTCAAGAGAGGTACAGAATGCTGCAGTACATATGAACAATTTTCCTGCGACCCCGTACTGTGCAAAGGTCATGAAGTACATGGAGGATAAGATTCAAAGGGATTGGAGCACACAGTCTATAGCATTGGGAATCTAGAAAGAAGGTACGAGATACATCTGAGGGATAAATCTGGTTTTGGGACTGCGAACGAGACGAAGACGCATGAGGTTATAATTGGAATGGAAGGCACGCCCACTTGCAAATGCACATGCAACAAACCGAAACTGCTACACTTGCGGTTAGTCTGTAATCCACTTATCAATTTAGTCTGTGCTCCATACTTTCAATTTAGTTTGTTCCGTACTTGTTACATTTTTTATTTCGTATGTGTTGAATTAAAATTGTGTTTGTATTCCCGTAAGTTTGTAATTTCCTGTAAGTTTGTATTTTTCTGTAAGTTTGTATTTCCTGTAAGTTAGTAATTTAGTCTGTGCTCCATACTTTCAATTTAGTTTGTTCCGTACTTGTTACATTTTTATTTCGTATGTGTTGAATTAAAATTGTGTTTGTATTCCCGTAAGTTTGTAATTTCCTGTAAGTTTGTATTTTTCTGTAAGTTTGTATTTCCTGTAAGTTAGTAATTTTTGTAAGAATCCTTAAGTTCGTAAGTTTGTATTTCCTGTAAGAATCCTTAAGTTTGTAAGTTTGTAATTCCTGTAAGTTTCCATAACATGGTATCCCTCCGTGTGAATCCGTAAGTTCATATTTGTATGATTCCATAAGTTTATATTTGTATGAATCCATTATTACCGCAGGTATGGCCACGTATCGTCTTCTAGACCATACGGTTAACATCCAACACCGGGGGAGGCTACTGGAGGAGGGCCAAAAGCTCCCTGTGCTCATCACTCGCACGCCTTAGGGGGATTGGATGATACACCCTGACTGGGTTGACAGGTGGTCTCATTGTTACGTACATTGTTAGGACTAATCTGTACTATATAACTTCACGCTAATTTTATTGTTCTGTACTTGTTACACAGGTTAGCTTGGGCGGGTCTCCTACCCCTGGCACGGATGGTTGAGGCTACTGCGGCAGAGTGGAGACTCATGCCGCAAGATGACGATGATGAGGAGCCAAGAGAGCAGTACAATGAGCAGTCTCGTCATTTTTGTTACGACCGGTCACTGATCACCTGCTTAGTGGACCGTTGGAGGCCTGAGACCCACACACTATACTTTCCTTGGGGAGAGATGACACCTACTCTCTAGGATGTCTCGTTCTTGTTGGCCTATCGTTGCTGGAGCCGCAGTTGGACCATTGGAGCCTCCAGTAGGTTGGCACGAGGATATAGTGTTTCCGTTTCGCAGGTGTTGCTCAGTGGATCGGGAATTGGTCCGAGATGCAAACGGGCCTATGTGGCGGTGTTTGTGTAACTTTCAGGTAACTCTACTTGCCTTTATTATTTATTGCAAACTTACTTTTAAAATTTTTATTACCTTTCTAATGTCATTTTTTCCATGTAGATCGGCGCGCTAGGTTACCCTGGTGTCACGCTTTACGGAGCAGCAGGTTGACCGTTGTCTAGAGGCGTATATCTTGTGGCTCTTCGACAAGGTGATGTTCACGTCCAATCACGTGAACACTGTGGACGCTCGTTACATCGGAATAGGGCGGGAGATCACGAATGCACGTTGCCGCGAGGACATAGTTCAGAGGAGTTGAGGTTCAGCCGTCCTGACCGCCACTTTGAGAGCCATGTGCAATGCTTGCAGGAGGCGCCCCAAGAAGTCGGCTGTACTGGGTTGCCCACTTTTGTTGCAGCTTTGGTCGTACGAGCGATTCCCGATCGGATGGCCAGACATGCAGTTCGACGTACCGTACGATGATAGAGAGTATCACGGGGACCTCATCGACATGCCTACTTTTGGGACCCCTCTGGACACGGAGACGGGTTAGTTTTATACTAAATATGGTTTGTTACAAAAAAACTTCATTTTTTTGCCTTCTTATTAATTATTTTCATTCCCGATAGGTACGCTATGCTAGCGAACAGGTCAGGAACTGCTACCCAGCCTTCACATCGCAGTTTGATACGTTGCACCTAGTCAGGTGATCTGGGAGCTGTACAGTGCCGAGGCGTTGACGCGATGAGCGCCTGGTGGGATTCAGCTTGCGTACCAGAGACCTCAACTACTGGATGACGAAGGCTACCGTAGTGTTCAACGTCATTGTGGAGATAACCGCTGTGCACCGAGTGATGCGTCAATTCGGCAAACGCCAGTTGTGTCCTCCCCCAGCACCGCCCACGCTACAGCCTCATATCCACAAGTAAGAGCATACAAGGTTTTGTTGTCAGATAATAGTATTGTAATATGTTTTGCTCACTTCGTACGAATAATCATGAAATGTAGGTACAGCCACAAGGGTGGAAACAAGACGGCAATAACTTGGGCACGAAACCTTGCACCGTTTGTTGAACGGTGGACGATGGCAAGCACAGATCTCTGGCACGAGGACACGGCGTTCGACCTAGCCGAGTACGATGTGTACCTCCAGTGGTACCGCTCTGGTACGAGGTTGTTCTACGTACCGCGTGCTGACCCAGATGAGATGCAGCAAGGCCGCACGTCGGATCACTACCCAGCTGCTTCTGTTGTTGGCGTCAGGCACCACGCGGTAAGCACCACGATTTTCTTTGTTTGCTATGAAATATCGAAAACAGAAGTACTGAGCAACTAATAATTTTTTCGCATTTGCAGGCGTAGATGACGCTGAGGCTCAGGAGGAGGTTGCCGCACTTATTAACCAAGTTGACATAGGGATTCAGATCAATCCATCTGAGCATTGATCCGCGTGGGGGGCGTCTCAACGACAAGCTCCGGAAGATCTTCGAGACTTTGACCTGTGCGCGCACTTCAGATATCGCGGCTGGATGGTCTAGTCGTCATGCACACCGTCCCCCACGGCACTCCTCGTCGTCGTGGTAGCAGCAGTCACAGCCTGGTTCATCGTGGCAGCATCAGCCGCAGCCGCAAGTCCAGCCACCTCCTCCTCTCCCAACGTAGGCGGGTGGCTCGTCGTGGCATCACCAGCCATAGTCGACACCTTAGCAAGCACCACCTCTCCTGACGCAGGCGGGTGGCTCGTCGTGGCATCACCAGCCACAGTCCACACCCCAGTCAGCACCACCTCTCCCGACGCAGGCGGGTGGCTCGTCGTGGCATCACCAGCCACCGTGGACATCCCAGCCAGCACCACCTTTCCCGACGCAGGCGGGTGGCTCGTACTGGTACAATCCATAGTCTGTGATGGTCCACACTACAGGTAAAGCCGTATTACTAATATGGTCTTAGTATTTTTTGTTGGATTATATTACTAAATACAATTGTTTACTATAGGTGACACAGTTCCCGTTTTGGAATTTACGGGTTCACCAGATACTGTTGAGTACAGCGACATGTGAAACCAAGCGGACGCTTCAGGGGTTGTTCCTCACTTCCCCGTGTTTCAGACTCCATCGCCACCACCCACGCAGGTCACACAGTCGACGCCTCGTCAGCCGGATGAGCCGATTTACGGCAGGGGTCACTGTCAACCACACCCGGCACAGCCCTTGACACTGTCCGGTCCTTGCAAGAGACCATGTCGTCGTACTAGTAGAGCTGCCGCACCACAGGGAGGCTCAAGAGGACCTGACTAGGGAGACGAGCAGTATTAGTTTTTTTTAGCCGTACGTTCGCACCATTTCCTTTTGTATTTTGTCTATCTTTAGTTGTACTGAATTGCATGGAACACTTTATTTATTTCTTGGAAATCTAGAGTTTGAAACATCGTCAGCACTACACATGGCGTGACAACACGGTACGATAACATTCGCATACAGCCGAACGACCTAATAGAACATTGAAATAACTACTCAGGGCCTTTCGGATATTTTCCCTTCCTCATACGACGAGCGTGAGCTTCCTGTCCTTCTTCCTTCGCGTAACGTGCCATCTCGCGCTTCCTCGCCCTTTTGGCCTCACGTGCCTCCGCAGCTCGACGTTCCGTGATGATGACATGGTACCCGGGTATCATCAAGGAGGACGAATCCGGCCCTCTGGCCATAGGGTGGGCCGGGCCAACTACTCAGAGTCCGACTTCTACACGGGGGCGCCTCATCAACTTGGAGTACAAGATAGAGATAAGCGCAAGTCCGGTAATCCCGGATTCTGTTGTAACTAATTAGGAAACCAATCTGTAAACCGATCTGGCCTCTTGTAACCCTACCCCGGTCATCTATATAAGGCTGGGTAGGGATCTTTCGACCGGTACTGATTCTCGCTCACGATCTCCTCGATCATCTTTCATATCTTCTCATACACATAGCCCTAGCAACCTCGAGATCTCTTCTTGAGGGCTTGCGGCACTCGGGATTCAAGCAATACCAGCCACCAAACACAGGACGTAGGGTATTACCTCTCCGCGAGGGCCTGAACCTGTCTAAATCTTGTCTCCCGTGTGCACCCATCTGGATTTGCTGTGCTCATGCCGCCCCATATTCAGTATTGCCGGAATAATACTCCGATAGTTGGCGCGCCAGGTAGGGGGTGTGCGCATAGATCCATCTGCACGAGTCCGGATATGGGGTGTGTGCAGGCCGAGGTCTCTGGGGACCGCGTGGGCTCTTCAGCGGGAGCTAGGAGTTGGCGCTCTTCACCCCCCCAGAAGCCCACCAGCCGCGGGAGGCCGCCGTGCAAACTCCGGCCGTCATCAGCCGGCCGGGACTGTTCACAATCGACTCGAGCCTTATCGTGACGCACGGGGTACCATAGCCGCACGGAGCCGTGCCCGTCAGGACACGGACAAAAACGCTCGCCGAGCCAGGTCGGTCCATAGCCGACTTGGATCGGACCGCGATGCGCGGAACCCTGCTGACACCGGACGGAACACTCATCGGGGTCCCGAAAGGGATGACCGCAGTGACCGCCACGACGACAGCGGTGCCACCAGCTGCGGCCGCTCTCCGACATCCTCTGACATGGGGTATGCGGGCCCAAAGCGTTTGGCGCCCGCATCTACAGTGTCATCTTCCCGTCGTGATTCCGAGTCATCGGCATCGAAAAATACACGGGCGAAACTCGGCCAGACATCTGGCTGGCCGACTATCACACGGCGTGCAAAACTAATGGTGGCAACGACTACGTTGCGATCCATTACCTACCACTATTTCTAGCCGACTCAGCTCGAGCTTGGCTCACCAGCTTACCTCCGGGTTGCATCCAGTCATGGAGTGACCTCGAGACCCTCTTCGTGAATAACTTTCAGGGCACTTACAACAGGCTCGGGAACGCGTGGGATCTCCACAGTTGTACTCAAGAGGCAGACGAAACTCTCCGGGAGTATATTCAGCGCTTCTCCAAGAAGAAAAATTCTCTACCCGAGGTCCGAGAAGGTGATGTTATCACCGCCTTCTCCAAAGGTGTTCGGAGCACTGACCTCATCCACAAGATAGTGCGCAAGAACCCTCAGACTACGTGCGAATTCTTTGATATCACCAATAACTTCGCCACCGGCGAAGAGACCGTTCGCAGCGCTACCAAAAACGACAAGGGCAGGAGCAAGGGCAAGGCATCCAAGTCCCCCAGTCAGGACGCTCACCCCGAATCATCCAGAAAGAAGCATCGGAAGCGCAAGGGCGGAGATCTCGTTGCTGCGGCTGAGCGCGCCCCGCCGCGCCGTCCTCAGCGCACCAACGCGACTTTTGAGGAGACGATAAGCCAGCCGTGTCACTTTCACGGACCCAAGTCCAACCACGTGACGCGCGACTGCAACCTCCTGAAGAATTTGAACAAGCCTTACGTCCCCAACCGGAACAAAAAAGAGCCCCCTCAGGACGAAGGTGACGAATTCCCAAAAGAGACCGCTTGTCTGATGATTTTCGGTGGACCTAACGGCTACGAGTCCAGGCGTCGCCAGAAGATCACAGATCGGGAGGTCAATGCAGTGGAACCGGCCGTGCCCCAGTACCTACGATGGTCCGAGTCCGTAATCTCCTTCGGCCGCTCGGATCACCCTGACTACATACCTTACCCGGGAAGGTTCCCCCTGGTGGTGGACCCAATCGTTTGCGGCGTCCGCCTCACCAAGGTCCTCATGGATGGAGGGAGTGATCTAAAAATCTCCCGCTCGGAGATCAAACCCACTGGCATCCCCTTTCACGGAGTCGTGCCGGGGAAGATGGCGAGTCCGCTCGGGCAGGTCAGCCTGCCCGTCACTTTTGGTACTCCCGACAACTTCCGGACCTGCTACGCCAAATTCATGGCTGTCCCCAGCTATGTCTACCTGAAGCTCAAGATGCCGGGCCCCCATGGGGTAATAACGGTACGAAGCAGTTTTAAGCACGCTTACACGTGCGACCTGGAGAACTGCAACCTCGCCGCGGTTCAAATCGCTGCAGCCGAGCTTGACAATCTCAAATCGACCGTGGTCGAGGAAGCACCCCCGGCCAAGAAAGCTTCAGCGTCGACATCCTTCCAGTCAGCACGGGACACCAAGTCGATCCAACTCGACCCAAAAGACTCCTCCAAGACGACGTAGATCGGGACTACACTCAACGACAAATAGGAAAGCGGGCTCGTCAGCTTCCTGCGCAACAACCGAGACATCTTCGCATGGACATCCTCCGACATGCCCGGGGTTCCGAGGGAGGCTGCCGAGCACTCTCTGAACGTTCGGTCGGATGCCAAGCCGGTCAAATAGTGCTTACGCCGTTTCGCTGAAGATAGACGTCAATCAATAGGAGAAGAGTTAGCTAAGCTCTTAGCAGCTGGCTTTATTAAGAAGTGTATCATCCCGACTGGCTTGCGAACCCAGTTGTTGTTTGTAAAAAGAATGGAAAGTGGAGAATGTGCGTTGATTACACTAGCCTTAACAAGGCATGCCCCAAAGATCCTTTCACTCTTCCTCACATCGACCAAGTGATTGATTCCACGGCCGGTTGCGAAATTTTGTGATTTCTCGATGCTTACTCGGGCTATCATCAGATCAAGATGAAGGAGGATGATGAGATCTAGACATCTTTCATCACTCCCTTCGGGGCTTTCTGCTACGTATCCATGCCTTTCAGCCTAAAGAATGCCAGCGTCACGTATCAACGGTGCATGCAGCGCTGCTTCCAATCGCAAATCGGTAGAAACGTGCAAGCCTACGTCGATGATGTGGTGATCAAGTCCGAGAAAAAAGAAGATCTCCTAAGTGACCTAGAGGAAACTTTCTCCAACCTTAGGAGATTCAGGCCCCGTTTGGTAGTCGCCCGTGCCGGCCCGCTCCCCAATTCCAGCTCCATGCGCCTGGCTCCCCGCTCCGCTCGAAAAAAACAGGATCACACCGAGGCGTTCGGCAGCCCGCTTCGGCTTCCCACGCGCAGCAAGCAGGCCGGTGGCCCGGGCCTGTTAGAGCAGTGCTCTGAAGCCCACTCGGGGAGAGGCAAGGGAGGGAGGCCTGAAGGCTTGGTCAGAGGAGAGGTGGGGTTGGGCCTGGCCCAGTTCGGCGTGACGATTTGGCCTGGCTGTAATTGCATCATTTTCTTTATTTTTTTGGTACAGAAGTTTGTAAAATAGCAGATCAATTCAATAAAACTACTAATTGTTTCAAATGTCACATATATTCACAGTGTTCAACAGGCACATCATTCCAAATATATTAACGCACGAAGAACAACAAAGATTCAGATATGTCAAATATATCATATGATTGAAAAATAAGTCATAAATAAAGGTTTTCAGTACAAAGATCAGAAAATAGACTTGCCCTCCCCTGCATCACCATCCTTGAGCGATAGCAGTAGCTAGCTCATCCTAAACCTGTCCATAATAGGAGCGCTTGACTCTAGAGTTGAGGCATCAGATGCATTTGAAGGAACGGCATACCTCTGGTATCTTGATGGAATGGTTGGCACATAATCTGGATCCCTATCACACCTAACAAAGTGGAGATCTTCCTTGTCATGAAAGTGAACGTAATTGTGCAATGTCATAGTAGCAGCAACAATCATCTTCTGTCCATCAATGCTGTAATTTGGCATCTTGAGAAGAATTTGCCATTTCATCTTCAAAACTCCAAAAGCTCTTTCTATGGCATTGCGCTTGGAAGAGTGGATCTTGTTGAATTTCTCCTTAGGAGTATTTGGCGCTGCACCTCTGTGAAAGTCAGGTACATGATATCTTTCTCCTTTGTATGAGGCTAGATAACCTGGTCTGTTAGGGTAGCCAGCATCTACGAGATAGTACTTGTCTACACAAAACAAAAGAATATTGAGTGTCACATGTAGCATAGATGCCATGAGTTCACAACAAAAATGATCAAAGTGTATGTGTAAAGCTCACCCTTTGGAGGATGGGGGAAGGCGTCGCTGTCCTTCTCCAATGCATGATATAGCACACTTGTATCATGCATCGAACCAGGTTGTCCAATTGAAGCATAAGTGAAATGCATATCAAAATCACATATTGCCAACACATTCTGAGTTGTTGCGCCTGTTCTTCCAATATACCTCACTTTCTGAGCCTCCGGAATAGAAGTCCTAATATAAGTCCCATCTATTGCACCTATGCAGTCTTTCAGATGTGGATATGCCCTTCTATCATTCATAATCCTTGGATGAACAACTCTAAAATTTGGGTCCTTAGGTTTGAGGTAATGAGCTGCCATCCTGATCACATATAGAAGAACCTCGTGGAACTTACGGTGGATAGTATCAGCTGCATTCTTGAAACAGTTCTGAGTTCTTCTATTTGATTCACATCCCCCCAAGGTCCACAAGAACATAGCTAGAGACTCGTAACTGCTAATTGCAAACGTTGATGTGAGCCCATACCTTCGCACCAACAAGTCATGTAGTTTGAAGAAGATTCTTGCATTCATTCTTAGCATTCTGTACGTCTCTCCTGGTGTGTCAATAGTTTCTTGCAACCATCCAAATCCACTCAAAATAGATACCCTAGGTTCGGCCTTCATCACCCAGCTGTCACAATACTTCCCAGCAATAGTTGCCGCACCTGAATAAATGTTGGACATTTGCTGCGCATGGCGGAAAATCATCATCTTCTTTACTTCGTCATAGTTGTCTTCATCACTATCACTTTCAGAAGACATCTAGACGAACAAAAACATACAATTATGAAATAATAGTTAGCATCAACAATTTAAAGTACCATGGACATCGCCAGCAAAGTACAATACATAAACATGGTTCAAATTGTTATTACAAACCAAACATATATTATCACGGATAGGAAAACATATTATTCAAATTGAAATTACAATACCAAACATAGCATCTACTGGCGCCCATACTTGACATTATACTTCCTACGAAGCCAACCAAATCGAGATGATGGAGTTATATGGAGAAACATCTCCCTCTGATTTCTCTTGACGAACAATTCAATAGCAATGAAGTGCTCATCAGTATCCTCAGTTGCGCCACATGCAAGAACTTCATTCATGACAGCGGTGACTGAGGTGCCCTCATCCTGTTTCATGTAAGACTCAAATGAAGATTGAGACCTCTCAGCAATGTCACCAATTTTTGATATCTGCTCCTGCATGACTTGGGCAGTCTTGGGCTTCTTGTTCTTATCATCAATGATCCGACCAAGCCTCTTAACCACCTTTGAACTAGCAGGTGACTGTTCTTCCATCTCGTCCAAATCGACATCTTGAATGGCGTCAACATCGAACATGGAAGGGAATGCTGAACTAGATGGGGGCGCAGTGCCTGAAGCAGGATTCCAAGCATCTGTACCATCACTTATGATGTCTTCAAACATAATACGCAAGTTCTCCTCATTGCGAAGGCCGTGCTTTTGGAACTTGCCACATCCTGGAATGTCCTGCATTACAACAACGATAACAGTAATTGGCATTACATGATATGACGAATTCACGATACCATATAACAAACATGAACATGATAACTCACTTTCTTTGCCTTTTTCCACCACTCAGCATCTTGTTTCACAGTGTTCAACTCATAATCCCACCCACCTCCAGTCTCCCTCAACTTAGCTTTTTGAAAGAGTTGAAATCAATCTTCAATTTATCCCATTTGTTCTTTAATTGGGCCCTGTTGTATTGTAGACCGGTTCGGTTTTTGAAATCCTTTGCCACATCCTCGAACGCCGCGGGTATCAAGTGAGAGTTTGGACGATTACCAGCCCGCACATGGAAGACAAACAACTCCGTAACAATCCGAGTATTCTCATCAGTCCATTCAGCAGCCATACTATACAAGTTAGGAACAAATTCATTTTATTAACAACTACGCAAGCATCTCCATTGGCAAGCAATGCATATATCTGTAATATTTTCAGTACATCCAATCCAACATGAAACATCAACAACATGTGAAGGAGACCGAAGCTCACCTTCCAGTAGAGCACCGGCTTGGGGGGGTTGCAACAGAAAGAGGCGCTGACGGGGACTCGCCTACGCACGGTGAACGGTGGCGGTGGAGCGGGGGTGTGCAGCCGGTACTCCCTGTGCGTCGACCGGCGGCGGGCGAGCTCTGTGGTCGGGAGGAGCGGCGGCGGACACAGCCCACGGTGGTCGGGAGCAGCGGCGGCGGACAGAGCCGACGGGCGCGCGGCCGGGAGGAGCAGCAGCGGCCACGAACGACCATCCCCGGGAACAGCAGCTCCGGCGAGATGCGAGGATGTCCAGGAGGCGCCACAGCGGTGAGAGTCACGAACGCCGATGGGAGCAGCGGCGGCGAGAGGGGGGGGCGGGGGTGGAGCGGCGATGAAGGTCGGGGGTGGCGGCGGTGCTAGATCTGGGCCGGAGGGAGCGAGCGAGCGGCGGGAGAGGGAGTGCGGCGGCGAGGGGCGGGCGAGCTGCGGCAAGGGGGGAGCGGTGGCGAGGAGCAGGTGGTGAGGGGAGCGGCGGCGAGGGGCGGGTGGTGGGGGAGCGCGCGGGGGGAAGGGGGTGGGGGACGGGGGCGGCGGCGAGGGCGGGGGCGAGCGGCGGCGAGGGGGGAGCGGTGGCGAGGAGCGGGTGGTGATGGGAGCGGCGGCGAGGGGCGGGTGGTGGGGGAGAGCGCGGGGGGAAGGGGTGTGGGGGGTCGGGGCCCGAGCGAGACACGGCGCGGGGGCAACTCCACGAAGGGACGATTCCGCGGTGCGACAACTTGCCCGCTCCAAAAAAATGGCCTGCGCATCGCACCGCTCCCCGATTCCGGCTCCGCCCGATCCTAGCGCGGATTTAGGAGCTGGGCGAGTACCGAACGGGCCCTCAACATGAAGCTCAACCCCGAAAAATGCGTATTCGGGGTCCCTTCGGGCAAGCTACTCGGTTTCATCATTTCCAAACGAGAAATCGAGGTCAACCCGGAGAAGATCAACACCATCATCAAGATGGGCCCCCCAAGGGGCCTCAAGGATGTTCAACGACTAACCGGGTGCATGGCGGCCCTCAGCTGATTCATATCCCGATTCGGCGAGAAGGCCCTGCCCCTCTACAAGCTCCTGAAGAAGTCGGACAACTTCACGTGGACATCCGAGGCCCAGGACGCCCTGGACGAGCTAAAGAGGCTGCTGACCACGTCTCCAATATTGGCCGCCCCGATGCCCAACGAGCCCGCTGCTCCTAGACATCCCGGCGACCACCCAGGTGGTCAGCACAGTTTTGGTTGTCGAACGCCCAGAGCCCGGCCACATCCAGAAGGTTCAGCGCCCGGTCTACTTCATCAGTGAAGTGTTGTCCGAGTCCAAGGCACGATACCCACAGATACAGAAGATCATCTACGCGGTGTTCATCACATCTCGGAAGTTAGTCCACTACTTCCAAGTGCACCCGATCACGGTGGTCAGTTCCTTCCCGATTTCCGACGTCATCAACAATCGCGATTCCACGGGGAGGATCGCTAAATGGGCAATGGAACTCATGGCATTCGGCATAGTTTACGCCCCCCGCACAGCCATCAAGTCCCAGGCTCTCGCTGACTTTGTGGCCGAGTGGACAGAAGTCCAGTCTCCGCCTCTATCGTCGACCTCGAACACTGGACACTCTACTTCAATGGCTCACTGATGCTCCAGGGAGCGGGGAGCTGGCATCGTACTTATCTCTCCGAAAGGAGAACGCTTCAAGTATGTGTTGCAGATCCACTTCCCTGGCATCTAACAATGTCACCGAATACGAAGCTTTACTTCACGGACTTCGCATTGCTGCTTCACTCGGGATTCATCGCCTCCTGGCCCGCGGAGATTCCGAACTGGTGGTCCGGCAGGTCATGAAGGACTGGTCATGCAGAGACCCCTCCATGGAAGCCTACTGCCAAGAAGTGCGCAAGCTCGAAGCCAAGTTCGACGGCCTCGAAATTACGCATGTCCTACGCCGAGACAACGAGGCCGCGGATGCACTCGCAAGCTGGAGTCCAGTCGGGATGTCGTCCCGACTGGAGTATTCCTCCAGGAGCTGCACACCCCCTCCATCAAGGTGGAAACGGCACCCGAGGCTGAAGAACCACAAGTCCAGGAATCTGACGCCACTCAGTGGACCTCAACAGAGGTCCTAGTCGTCGCTTCCGACTGGACTACGCCTTTCCTCGACTACCTCCTGCGAGAGACTCTCCCATCGGACCTGACAGAAGCGCGGCGCCTCACCCGCCATGCCAAAGCTTACGTCCTGATTGAAGGCGAACTCTACAAGAAAAGCACCTCTGGAATTCTCCAGCGGTGCATTCCCCAAGACCAAGGACAACAACTACTACGGGATATTCACTCGGGAGTCTGCGGACACCATGCGGCACCCAAGTCGCTCATCGGTAAAGCCTTCAGACAAGGTTTCTACTGGCCGACTGCCGTTTCGGACGCCGCCCACATCGTCCGCACTTGCGAAGGATGCCAGTACTTCGCCCGGAAGACACACTTGCCGGCTCAGGCACTCCAACCTATTCCGATCACCTGGCCTTTCGCCGTCTGGGGTCTGGACATGGTGGGCCCTCTCAAGAAGGTGCCCGGGGGCTATACACACCTTTTTGTCGCAGTCAACAAGTTCACCAAATGGATTGAAGCCAAGCCAGTTGCCACGATAACTGCAGAAAAGGCCGTCGAATTCTTCTGGGATATCGTTTTCCGTTTCGGCGTCCCCAACTGCATTATCACAAACAACGGCACTCAGTTCACTGGTCGAGCCTTCCTCCGATTCTGCGACGACTACAACATTGGCCTTAACTTCGCCGCCGTGGCTCACCCACGCACTAACGGGCAGGTTGAGCGGTCCAATGGCCTGATCATGCAGGGCATCAAACCTCGGATCTTCCATCGCCTGAAGAAGTTCGCGGGCAAATGGGCGGCCGAGCTGCCCTCGGTACTCTGGAGCCTGCGAACTACACCAAACCGATCCACCGGTTACACACCTTTCTTCATGGTATACGGTGCCGAGGCCATCCTCCCGACTGACTTGGAATACGGATCTCCGCGCATCCGCGCCTACAACGAGGCCGAGTCAAAGGAAGCAAGACAAGACGCCCTCGATCAACTCGAAGAAGCACGCAAAGTCGCATTCCTTCGATCGGCAAAGTACCAGTAGGGATTA
The DNA here is from genome assembly GCA_019208055.1 of Stipa capillata. Classification (NCBI taxonomy): domain Eukaryota; kingdom Viridiplantae; phylum Streptophyta; class Magnoliopsida; order Poales; family Poaceae; genus Stipa; species Stipa capillata. Next base: position 2,832 of record JAGXJF010005358.1, on the reverse strand, counting down.
CGGCGCTACCACAGTAGACATGTGCGCGACTGCTCATTCAACGTTGGTGACTTGGTCCTATACCGAGTCCAATCCAGCAAAGACCAGCACAAACTCTCGCCACCCTGGGAAGGTCCGTACGTGATCGCCGAGGTGCTGCGCCCGGGGGCTTACCGACTGAAGGACAGCGACGGCAACATCTTCACCAACGCATGGAACATCGAACAGCTACGTCGCTTCTGTGCTTAAACTTTTATTCCGACAGCTCGGATATATGAATAAAACGTTTCTCTTTCACTCCGCATGAAACAAGTTTTGCAGTCCCCGAGTGACCTACTATGCACGCCAACGGCTAACGCATAATGGACACTCGGGATCACACCCTTCGGGTGCACTCAGGTGCGCTCGGGTTTCCTCATGTGCGCAAACCATTCTAGTACTGTGTGCAATCTGACGCTAACTCTTTGACTCCGATCGCCGGTTTATGCCACAACCTTATGCTACACGGGACAAAAGCCCACGGCTAATCTCTGCAAAGGAGACTACAACGAGTCAGCAAGAGCAAAAACGAAAGATTCGCATACACACGAACGAATCTTCTTGCGGAGGAAAAATAAAAACATTGATCAAAAGCGTGATTAAAGATTACTCGGAATCCCCGAGTACTTTGCATACAAATGTTCATTATCCAAAAAACACTCGCTCGAGCAGTTCACCTACAACTATCTTTTTACAGGCCAGCCCAGTCCATAAGGGAGTTCGTCGTGGACTCGACGATGTTCATCATCTCCGGAATATCTTCGTCCGAAACGTCAGCCGTGGGTAGTGGGACCTCGCCACCGCCAGGGCCACGATGGCTCCCGACCGCGAAGCTTCCGCCTCCAGCCTCTTCACTTGGTCGGGCGCTTGCTGAAGGCGCTCCGTGACCGCTTCTATGGAGTCTGGGACCGGTTCCTCTTCCCAGATGGCGCCCGCAAGCCGTCCGACCCGCCGCCTACAGCGACTCGGCCAACTCACTGGTCTACTTGAGGCGAGCTTGAAAAGCTACAAAGACAGGGCAGGAACATGAGCGAAACGACCACCTGGCCCTGAAATGTGGAGAGACACGAGTAAAAGGCTTACCGATCTCGGAGTCCGCATTCCTCTTATCTGCCGCCTCGACAGCCTCCCGAGAGTCAGCGGCCCTCTTGTTCGCCACTTCGGCCTGTTAGAAATATGCCCTAGAGGCAATAAATAAAGTTGTTATTTGTCATATTTCAAGTTCATGATAAAGTTTATTCTCCATGCTATAATTGTATTAATTGGAAACATTATTACTTGTGTGGTTATATAAACAACACCGTGTCCCTAGTGATCCTCTAACACTAGCTTGTTGATTAATTGATGGTTAAGGTTTCCTAACCATGAACATGAGTTGTTAATTAATAACAAGGTCATATCATTAGGAGAATGATGTGATGGATAGACCCAAGTTGAGCGTAGCAATTTGATCGTGTCACTAAGTTTTATTTGCTTCAGCTATCATATGTTAAATGTTCTAGTCCTTCGACCATGAGATAATGCCACTCCCTAGTACCGGAAGAATGCTTTGAGGGCATCAACCATCACGCCGTAACAGGGTGATCATAAAGGTGTCTTTCAGGTATCTCGGAAAGTACTTGTTGGGTTGCATGTATCAAGAGTGGGATTTGTCCATCCACGTGACGGAGAGATATTCTCTGGGCCCACTCGGTAATGCACATTCGATATCGCTTGCAAGCAAGGGACTAAGGAGTTAGTCACAGAGGATGTTGTATTACGGAACGAGTAAAGAGTACTTACCAGGAAACGAGATTGAACTAGGTATGGTGATACCGACGATCAAATCTCGGGCAAGTAAAATATCGTGAGACAAAGGAATGGAACATTCGACATCGTGGTTCAACCGATAAATGATATTCGTTGAATATGTGGGAATCAATATGGACATCCATGGTCCCGCTATTGATTATTGATCGGAGAGGTGTCTCGATCATGTCCACATATTCCCGAACCTGTAGGGTCACACACTTAAGGTTTGTTGATGCTAGGGTAGAGAATGAGATATTAATATGGTGAGACCGAAATTTTGTTCGGAGTCTCGGATGGGATCCAGGACGTCACGAGGAGCTCCGGAATGATCCGGAGATACAATTTCATATATGGGAAAGTATTTTTAGGGTTTCGGAAAGGTTCGGGATTTTTCCGGCAGAGTTCCGGAGAAGTTCTAGAAGGTTCCGGAGGGTTCTAGAGTAGGGCCCACTTATCCCGGAGGGGTCCACATGGACCAAGGGTACTGCATGAACAGTACACATGTGAATAGTGTCGTGTGAACAGTAACCCCCCTTCCTAGATGGATAAGATCGATATCCCTTAAAAATAGGAGATCTAAAGATGAAGGAAAAAGGGGGAACTTGGGAGGCAAGTTACTGTTCACGTACTGTTCACGTGAACAGTACCGAGCCTATATAAAGGGGGGGAGGGCTGGGCGCAGCCCCCCATTGAACCCTAGCCGCCAGCCCCTCCCTCTCTCCCATCTACTCCTCTCCCGCAGCTGCTTAGGCGAAGCCCTGCAGGAATTTCTCCACCACATCCACCACCACACCGTCGTGCTGCTGGAGATCTCATCTACCTCTCCACCTCACCTTGCTGGATCAAGAAGGAGGAGACGTCATCGAGCCGTACGTGTGCACATCTCGGAGGTGCCGCTCGTTGCGGTGCTTGATCGGATTGGAACACGAGAAGATCCCTCTCGCGGCTGGGAAGTATAACCTAGCTGCGGGAGGCTACGGGCTTCATCGACAACGGTCAAATTCTCCGCTGCGTTGACGTGTT
>JAGXJF010005356.1:0-173281 GCA_019208055.1 Stipa capillata | reverse complement strand
CTATACAATGGGTCATACACGGAAGATCCTACATCATAGACGGTTTTAGAAATTTCACCTCTGTTATAGAAGATCATAGGCGGTTCGTAAAGAGAACCACCTAGGTTCACTCTTAGAGATGCGAACCGCCTGTGACGGGCACGATATCACAGGTGGTTCTCTAAGAGACAACATATCACAGACGGTTTTTATCACAGATAGTCTTATTTGAAAACCGCCTGTGGTAACACGTCCATTTATTACAATCTGACAGACTGAACTCTGTGTCTTCAATGTTCTGTTCTTACACACAGCAGCAGTGGCGGCGGAGCTTTTGTGATTTTTCAGCTTGGAGATTGAATTGATCCCCAAAACGGTGGATTTAGAGAGGATATTGCATATCTCTTTCATATTTGTGATCTTAGATTAGTGATTGGTTTAAAAGTTTGATAAATTTGGTAGCCATAATGTGGTAAAGAGAGAAAATATAGATCTAGCAAGGTTATGACAAATTTTATTTAGCTTTGTTGAATTTGAGGCATAAATTAGTTATAATTACTACATTGAGGATGTGGCTAGCTATTTTATGGTGGCAAAATGATATATTTGAATGGTTTAGATTTTATGAAAGTGCGAGAGTGTATATGTAGCATATATGAGTAATTTATTATTTTAGAATTCATTTATCTTTTATCGTAAAAAGATGTTGTAATTGTTGAAACTTTGTATGGAATGAAATTTTAAGAATGTTTTGATATAGTAAAAACCCACATATTAATGACATGATTAATTAAAATTTTGTTTATCAAGTAAGTCTTATATTAAGTTGTACCTATTGTAAATAAATTTGTAATTATTAGTAGGTCATATCTTCGTGAATGAAATATAATATTAGTAACAATTCTTCACATATAGTTAAAACCATACGGACATAGTAATTGTTGGTCATAAAATAAAAAACTATTGGTAATTATTATTTACATGTAGTCAAAACCGAATAGTAACGATAATATTAACTAATATTGTATAGATTAATTGGTACGCACTTTGTGAACCTCAATATTTAACATGAATTAATTAAATTTATTTAATTTTCATGTAGATGGATCGAAATTAGATGTATGATGGTAATCGCTTAAGTGAACGATACCTTAGTGGTGTGTCAGATTTCATAAGAGTTGCGGAAGAGTATACGTTGAATAGAGGGGGACAATATATTTGTTGTCCATGCAAAGATTGTGAGAATGTACACATATTTGAGAACTCAGAGCAGATCCAAGATCACTTAATGCGTAGCGGTTTCATAGAGCGGTACACGGTGAGCAGTCAATCTAGGAAAGTGGTAATGACGACATCACGGAGAAAGATAGTTACATGGTAGATGATGTCGATTATGATTCAGATGAAGAAAAATTGTTAGATGATTGTCACCATTTGGATGAGATGTTGCGCTATGCAGAAGGAAACCGACACAGGAGTATGAGAAATTCAAAGTCTTGATGGGGGACTCGGAGAAACCTTTGTTTGAGGGATGTAAGGGTAAGTACACAAAATTGTCATCAGTGCTTCAATTGTTGAAACTGAAGGCAAGACATGGTTGGTCAGACAAAAGTTTCACAGAGTTGTTAGGTCTCCTAGCGAACATGCTTCCGGAGGGAAACGAGTTGCCTAGGAGTACGTATCAAAAAAAAGGTTCTTTATCCATTGGGAATGGAAATATAGCGAATACATACTTGTCGAAAGGACTATATCCTCTTCCGAAAGGAGTTCACAAACCTCCATGCATGTCTAGTATGCAAGTTCTCCCGATACAAGCGTGAAGAGAAAGGTGTCGAAGATGAGGGGGACGAGCTGATGAAAGGAACTCCAGCAAAGGTCATGTGGTATCTGCCTATAATTCCTCATCTGAAGCGTTTATCTACGAACCCAAAAGATACATAACTTTTGCATTGGCACGCTGATAGGCACAAAAATGACGGAAAGCTTGGACATCTTGCTGATTTCATCCAGTAGAGAAACATTGATAGAAAATTTAAAGATTTTGGGAAGAGAACCAAGAAACATAAGGTTTGGATTGAGCACAGATGGCATGAACCCTTTCGAAAACATGAGCAGCCGTCATAGCACTTGGCCTATGAATCTGTGTATCTATAACATTCCTTCTTGGTTGTGCATGAAGAGGAAATACATTATGATAACGATACTTGTGCAAGGACCGAAGCAACCTAGGAACGGTATAGATGTTTAACTTGAGCCATTAATGGAAGATCTCATGAAACTATGGACCCACGGGGAAGATGTATTTGATGCTCACAAGCGAGAGAATTTCAATCTGCGCAGCTTGCTGTTCTGCACCACAAATGATTATCCAGCCCTTGCTAACCTTTCGGGGCAGAGTACGAAATGGTCAAAAGCATGTATTAACTACTTGGATGATATAGCTAGTCTGTGGCTTAAGCATTCGGGGAAAACCGTGTACATGCGTCACCGTAGGTTTCTTCCGAGAGATCATCCGTATTGTCGAATGAAGAAACAATTCAACAGAGAAAACGAGGACGGTACACCTCCGCGGCAATTTAGTGGTACGGAGGTACATGACATGGTAAAGGATATTAAAGTTACGTACGGGAAGGGAAGCAAAGTTAAGGCTACATGTGAGAAGGCCGTGTGGAAGAAGAGGTTGATACGCATGTAGAGGAGAATGTATGTGATAGGGTTTATTATTGAATATCAAGGGCAAAAACTAAGGATGGCCTCACATCACGGCTTGACTTGTTGGACTTGGAAATCATAAATGAGTTACACCCGAAAGAGACTCAAAATGGCTGGATGTTCTGCAATCCTGCCTGTTATACTCTGTTAAGGACTGAGAAAAAAGAGTTGTACTAGTTCCTGCATGGTGTGAAAGTTCTATTTGGCTACTCCTCAAACATAAGAAGACTTGTTTTGATAGATGAGTTAAAATTCATTGGCATGAAGTCTCATGATTGTCATATATTGATCACTCAGCTATTCTCGATTGCTATTCAGAATACCCTACCTATCAAGGTTCGAGAGATAATCATGAGATTATGTTCGTTCTTTAACACAATATCTCAGAAGGTCATCGATCCCACAGAACTAGATGCTCTTTCAGGAGGAGGTGGTGAAAACTTTGTTAGCTTGAGATGTATTTTCCCCCATCGTTCTTCAATATCATGGTGCATCTCACTGTGCATCTTGTGATAGAGATAAAGTGGTGCAGACATGTATTCCTTCGAAGCATGTACCCTTTCGAGAGATATATGGGAATTCTGAAGCATTTTGTATGAAACTGATCACGTCTAGAAGGAAGCATCATGGAAGGTTATGTAACTAAAGAGGTCATCAAGTTCTGTGTTGACTACATGGTTGTAGTAAAACCGATAGGTTTGCCTGAATCTTGCCATGAGGGGAGGTTTCGAGGTATCAGGACCATCGACAAGAAAGATGTCATTCCTGACAGGAAGGTTATTGATCAAGCGCATTTCACAGTCTTGCAACACATGGCCTTAGTGGGCCCATATATCGACCGACATAAGGCCATGCTACGTGTAGACAATCCGAAAGCGACGGATGTTTGGGTGATGAAAGAGCACAATCGTTAGTTCAACAAATGGTTATATAAGCAACCTCATGGGCTCTCATCATGTGACCCAACGCTCACATGGTTGACAGAAGGATCATCATGTACAGTTATGACATGGCAAGGGATGGACATAAATGGCTACACATTTTATAAGAAAGATTAGGACCTGAAGAGCACAAACTAAAATAGTTGTGTACCCATAGATGCTCGATATACGACTGTGAGGAATAGCTTGTACTATGGGTATATAGAAGAGATATGGGAGCTAGACTATGTAAAGTTTAAGATTCCACTGTCTTGTTACAATTGGACAAATCTCTCACAGGTGAAAGTTAATAAGTACGGCTTCATAACGGTTGATCTCAGAAGTACTGCATACAACGATGAACCATTTGTCCTAGCAAATCAAATTCGACAGATATTCTACGTAACCGATCCTTCAAATAAGAGGCAGCATGTAGTAAGGAACTCGAAAAGAAACATTGTTGGAATTGGTGATGTAGTTGATGAGGACGAGTACAGTCAATTTGAGGAGATGCCTTCTTCCCGAGATGACATGACGGTCGAGGAGGAACCAAATCAACACGAAGCAAGTTATGTGCGCAACGATTATCATGAAGGACTCACATTTATAGCAAAATAAAGGTATATCGAATCATGTGAATTTCATAATGTGATGTACAATATATATGAATGTATGTCAATAACATGCACAATATTGATCGGTATTTCAATTATGTATATTTTATATTTCCTATTGAATGGAATCATTGACGAAAGGAAAGGAAACTAAACAAAAAATTAAGAACCTACTTAAATTAATATTACAAAAATAAAAACAAAAAATTTGTAATACGCTGTATGCATATGCAAGTAAGGTATAAACCCTAATTCAAAACAAGTATAAAGAAAAAAACAAAAAGGAAAAAATGTAGGAACCGCTTGTGATGAGAAGACATCACAGGCCGATTTTTGAGAGAACCACCTATGATGAAAGACATCACTGGCGGTTTTTGGAGAGAACTGTCTATGATGAGTGGACATCACAGGCGGTTCTTACAAAAAACCACCTGTGATGACCCCCTCTTTATATATGCGATGCATTTTCAAACTCCCACAAAACGCCCAAGTCCTCAATGCCGCACCCGACCTCTGCGCCGCCGCCCCCAACCTTAGCACCCCGCCCTCCATCACACCGGCAGGCTGCCCCCATCCCCGACGCCGCCTCTGCCCCCGTCCCTGACACCGCGTACACCCCCAACACCGCCGCCCCCTGACACCGCCTCCACCCCTGACGCTGCTTCCTCCCCCGTCCCCGACGACGCTGCCTCCCGCGCCGCCTCTGCCCCAGTCCCCGATGCTGAGCTGCCGCCCTCACCCTCGTCCCCGACGACGCCGCCCGGAGCCCCCTCCCTGACGCCACTGCCCAGAGCCACCTCCCTACCACCCTCTGATTCCCCGGTCCCCTCAACGTGAGTGTCCTCACCCTGTATCCCCTACCTCCAACTGTGCATATATACCAATTGTTTTGAGCTATTTGTCCGAGATGCAACGAATGTTGATGAATTAATGCGCTGCTGCAATTTGTTCGGTTGGTCATGTTCCTCATTGGATCAATTCGGTTGGAATATCAAACAAAAATTGATATTGAAGTTCCTCATTGCATAATGCTTATTTGTAAGTACTTAGCTTATTATTGAAGTTCCTCATTGCATAATGATTAGTTGTAATTACTTAGCTTATTATTGCATCAATGCAGTGAAGACTTAGAAAACTTTGCACATGGACTTCTGATCCTTGAGCACCTACCCACCTACATTCTTGATTTTCTGCTGAAGTACGGAAGCCTCTTGTGTATATTAAAGCAAACTTCATAAGCATGATGCAGTATAGACTGCTTTCTAGAATAATAAGCTTGCTGGGAAAGCCTGATCGTTGAGCTTTAGAGATGATATCTTGTTGATCTTATTTTCCTTTCCCTTTAGAGATGATATCTTGTTGATCTTGACTTCTCCTTCTAGTGCCTGCAGATATTTAGGGTTAATACAAAATAAATGCCTCTCACATTTTTCCAATCTATTTTCATTGGTAAATAAGATATAATTTAACTCTAAATATAGCCGTTGCAAAACATAACTATTGAAAATAATGTGGTAGTTAGAGGATATCAATAAAATAGACAACAACAAGTAGATTGGTCTTAGAGTTCTAGTTCAAATTGAATCAAAAGTGGACAAAACATTTGTGGTAGATATCCCATGGAACTATGATCAAGCAAAGAATGCAACTGTCAACGATCGGTAAACCGCCGATCTTATGGAGTTCGTAGAGGAGAGAGAAAAGAGATAGGGGGATTGTTCCGAGTAAGATAACCCACAAATCAGGCCACCGGCAAAACGATTTATACAGGTTCAGGCCTCCCTTAGGATAATAGCTCTACGTCCTGTTGGTATATATTGATCTCGAGAGAAGGTACAAGAGGGGGTGTCTAGTCCTAGATCGGATTTACAACTAGTCGGAGGTGATTGTCGAGGACGATTTTCTCTTCACTTGCTCGAAAGGAAATTGATCTTCAAAGGCTTGTGTAATCCAAAGCAGGATATCTAACTTGAAGTGACCTGTTTTCTCCGGAGGCCTTCGGGGTCTTTTTATAGGGGGTATTGTTTGCACGCGAAATCAATCCGTGCAACACCTAGATAACTATCGTGCTTTCGTGACGACGAACCATTGCTTTCCGAGCAAAGCAACAAAGATCTCCTCGCTTTCGTGAAGGAGAACCGACCGCTTTTCGACCCAAAACGGTAAAGATCTAAACTAAGAGAAAAGGTAAAAGAAACATAAGGTAAAAGTAGTAGATTGGTTTTGATGTATCGATTGTGTGTTTATCGGCCATCACCCTTCACATACTTATGTAGGGCGGCTGGTCTTTCCATAGGAGAACAGGACTCCTAATCCTATCTGAATACGTACATGTGATTTTCCTTTCTCCCTTTTCTTGTCTTCCAAGTCTTGTGCACCAAATTTGGTAATCAATATATCCTTGGCCCACCCATAGGGCAACTCTATCTCGTACAGCTATCTTTGCATACAAACCGAATATCTTTCCAAATCTTTGATTAGTTTGGCTGCCGCAATTAACCTCCGTTTCTTGCGTCCCAAGTTAGGGGTTTCTAGCACCAGAAAAGACCTTGAAGTAAACGACTCGGTGCATTAGTCCACTTGCAGGGTAACTCGGCAACGCTACAACTCAGACACGCAACTTGGCAACGCTGGAACTTGGACCCGCCAGGAAGAACTCGGCTTGGGCTACTCGGCGCGCTGATCGACTCGGCAACACTGCGAGTGACTCAGCATATCAGACCACTGGGAACGCCGTGGGCCACTCAGCTACACTGAATGGAAGCCGCATAGAGTAGCACTAATCCATACAGCTGTCAGCATTACTAACATCAGTATAAACTAATCGCTGACGAATAAATTTATAGCCAAATTAACATAACACATGCCCCCTGTTTTTGGTATAATTGCATTTACCAAAAATACTATGAGCCACACCATTGCTTAGGGCGATATCTTAAATAATATATCGGCCATAGGGCCATCAAGCCTCTTGCCACGTGCTGGGATAATACTTCTTCAAATATTTTCCATTGAGAGCTTTAGGTAAACCCTCTCCCTGCAGAGTTTGCACAAAATAGGAATTTCCAGGAACAATCTCTACCACTCTATACGGGCCTTCCCAACTCGGCGACCATTTGCCGAATTTATTATCTTTAGTTCCAATAGGCAAAACCGTTTTCCACACTAAATCTCCTATCTAAAACGATTTCTCCCTTACCCTCTTATTGTAAGCCTTAGCCGCTCTTAATTTTTCTTTTTCAATCTCCCGTAAGGCTTTTAATCTCTCTTCCCGAGACATCATCTATCCTATCCATCATCAAGTTATTGTAATCTACAGCCGACAAGTCATTTGGTCTGGCTATCCTAAGAGCTTGCAAATTAATTTCCACAGGTAGCACTGCTTCCTGGCCGTACAATAACTCATACGTCTTCCTGGATATCCGATGAGCCCACAAAGCTTCCGAAAGCACCTCATGCCACCTTCTTGGATGCTCTTCAATTTTCTTCTTTATAAGCTTAATTAAAGCCTTATTGCTAGAATCGGCCTGTCCATTAGTCTGAGCATAATAAGGCGACGAGTTCACCAATTTAATCCTAAAGGACTCGGCAAACTCACGAAATTGATGAGATATGAAAGAAGCTCCTTGATCAGTCGTTAGAGTTTGAGGAATGCCAAACCTATGAATAATGTGTCCCAAAACAAAACTAATCACCTCCTTATGAGTCATATTTTTCAAAGGAATCGCTTCAGTCCATTTAGTGAAATAATCTGTAGCCACAAGGACGAAGCGATGACCCTTAGAAGAAGCAGGATATATCTGACCAATAAAATCTAAGCCCCATCCTCTAAACGGCCACGGTCTCACAATAGGGTGCATCATAGCTGCGGGTGCCAATTGCACATTCCCGAATCTCTGGCATGCTTCACATCCTTTATAATATCGAAAACAATCCTCCAACATCGTTGGCCAATAGAAACCCGCTCTTTTCAATAACCATTGCATTTTATGCACCGACTGATGTGTCCCGCATATTCCTTCATGTACCTCTCACATAGCTACCTTTGATTGATCAGGACCCAGACAGTTCAACAGTATTCCATCTATTGTTCAGCGATATAACTCATCATTCAACAAAGTATATTTTATAGCCTGCCACCAGATTTTCCTCTCTCTTGTTTGACTTGGATCCTTCAAATAGCTAGCTAGAGGTATTCTCCAATCGTCTGGCTCTAAATTACTCGCTGTTTTAGCTACTGACGACCCTTGTACTGGATTAATATCCAACAAGTCGGCCTTGACCCCAAACAAGTCGGCCTCACCTCTAACAGCAACTAGCATCGGTTCTTTTGATATGAAGAATTTTCCCCTGCTGACTTGATATTCGGATGCTTGCTGTGCTACACAATTAGCTCTAGAATTATCTTCCCTAAGCACATGGCTAATGGTAAAAGTATCTAGGGATTTGATTATATCTAAACATCGGTCTAAATAACTATTCAGTAGCCCATCAAAACACTGAAACTCACCATTAACTTGCTGAACTACTAGCAGTGAATCCCCAAAAGCATCTATGTCCTTCACGCCCATATCTACTAAGTTTTGTAAACCAAACAACAAAGCTTCATACTCTGCCTGGTTGTTAGTACAAGAATAATCGGACCGATGCTTCATAAACAGCATTGTTCGGTGAAACCAAAACATTGCCAATACCTTGCCCATTTCTACAAACCGATCCATCAAAATAAAGTTTCCACGGGCATATACTAACATAATTAATATCTTCTTCATCTTTAACCCTATGATCAACAATGAAGCCGGTGATGACTTGACCTCTCATAGAACGCAACGACTCATATGTTAAATCATACTCTATTAATGCATAAGCCCATTTTCCAATTCGTCCTCTAAGAATCAGTTGGTGCAACATATATTTGATCACGTCGACTTGGCAAGCTACTACACAAGTACTCGAAAGTAGATAATGCTGAAACTTGGTACATGCATAAAATAAGGATAAGCACAATCTTTCAATAAACACGTACCGACTTTCGGTGTCGAGCAGACGGTGACTCAAGTATGCAACAATGTACTCCTTCCTGCCGTCTTCTTGAGTTAGAACCGCACCGATCACCTTGTCTTGTGCAGCAACATACAACCTGAACGGTACACCGGACTTGGGTGCTCGAAGCACTAGAGGACTCGACAAATATTTCTTAATGCTATTGAAAGCGTCCCTGCTGTTCTGCCCCCCAAGTAAATTCGGCTTCATGCTTCAGCCGAAGTAAAGGAACAAACGATTCACTCTTTCTCGCAAGGTTAGATATAAATCGTCTTAAGTAGTTTGCTTTTCCCAACAGCTTCTGCAAATCCCTTTTACACGTTGGCTCCTAAATTTCTGATTGCCTCTATTTTCTTAGGATCAATCTCTATGCCATGTTCATGAATTATAAACCCTAAGAACATACCAGCCGACGCTCCAAAAGCACATTTGAGTGGATTCATTTTTAACCCATACTGATGCATCCTTTCAAAGGCTAATCGTAAATCGGCCAAATGATGATCAAATCCATCCGATTTGACGACGACATCATCGACGTATACTTCCAGCACAATGCCCTAGAAGGTCATGAAAAATTAAGTTCATGGCACGCTGATATGTGGCGCCGGCATTCTTTAACCCGAAAGTCATAACAACCCACTCAAACAACCCGACAAACCCAGAGCAACGAAAAGCAGTTTTAAACATGTCTTCTTCGGCCATAAAGATTTGATTATACCCAGCATTGGCGTCTAAGAAGCTAATTACCCCGTGTCCAGAAGCATCATTTATCAACATATCGGCTATCGGCATAGGATATTCATCTTTAGGGGTAGCCTTATTCAAGTCTCTAAAATCAATGCATACTCTAATCTTACCAGTATTTTTCTTCTCAACCGGTACAATGTTAGAGATCCACTCGACATACCTACACGGCTGAATAAACCCGGCTTTCAACAACCGATCGACTTCCTCTTTGATGCGGTCATACATATTGGGGTTGAAACGCCTAGATGATTGCTTATACGGCCTAAAACCAGATTTAATAGGTAACTTATGCTCGACTAGATTTCTACTCAACCCGGGCATCTCAGTATAACTCCAAGCAAAGCAATCAATAAATTCTTTAAGTAGTGCACATGCCTTGCTCTTTTGACCGACCTCCGTGTTGATATTAATGAACATAGGTCTGGGAATGCTGCCGTCACCAATATCGATCTCCTCAAGTGAGTCGGCCGATGAACACCCCTGTCCAAGTTTTTCTATGTCATTAATATCTTCGATAGTTTCATGCATATCGTTCTTTCCGGAACGATATTCCTCAGTACGCTTTTGTAGCCATTTAACACTGTCTTCTTTATTCATTGTTTACAAAGATAAGTCATTAAGCCGAGTTATACTAGCCGGCTGTGCTTGTACCGGTACAAAACCATCTCTACTGATACTAATGTAGTCATAATCTTATAAATTCCTACCCGTCAAGCATCTCATACCACTGTGTTGCCAGTCAACCGGCATTTCAGCAAAAGCGATGCAAGCCAAGTTGTCTACCTCAATGACCTCTACATCGTCATCAACCCACTGGATCAAGCATTGATGCATAGTAGAAGGGATGTAGCAATTTGCATGAATCTAATCACGTCCCAAAACAACATTACATCGGCCTTTGACATCAACGACGAAGAAAGCAGTTGGCAATGTTTTGCTTCCGACTGTGAGCTCCATGGAAATAACGCCCTTAGCCTAAGATAAGTCTCCCTGAGAAACCGCTAAGCCCCATGTTGGTCTTTATCAACTCATCTTCCTTTCGGCCCAACCTAGAGAAAACCGAAAGAGGCATCACATTAACTCCGGCACCACCGTCAACAAGCATGTGGCCGGCAGGTTTCCCATCGATGTGACCTTTGACAAACAAGGGTTTCAGGTTCTGTCCGTGTTTCATTGGCTTCTCGAATATAGCATTTTTCAGACCAAGCACAAGCTTTGCAACTTCTGACTCGGGTGCACAAAACTCAGTAGGCAACTCGAACACCATATTGATATCCATATCGGCGGGTATTTCCCCAATATCATCATTGGTGAATTTACATCCTTCCTTTGCGAAGCGCTTCTCCTTCCAAGTCATTTTTGCAGGTACCATTTGTCTAGCTCGGTTGAACCACTCGCCATCTGCCTTGCGTCTCGGCGAGTTGTTTCCCTGAATCCTTTTCTGGCGCTGCCGAGTAGTTCAACGCGCCGAGTCATGGTAGCAATCCGCGATTTGGCCCCTGGATTGAACCGAGTCCTCTTCTCACGCAGATGCTCTCTGAACCCAGGACCTGATGGAATCCAACCCGGCTGGACAATGCCGCTGGTCCAATGGGATATGGTGCCCAAGGATTGAAACCCCATGGAGAAAATTGTGGATAGAAAGGAGGCGTGCATCCCCAATATGCTGGACCCGTCGCAAAATATGGTGGCTGGGCATATGAGTTCCCCTGCCAGCACTCGGAACCACCAAAACTTTGTCGGAGAGGCGACCTAGGGCGCTTGGCACCTCCAAGCCGAGTGAACACATTGTTGGACGTGTGCGAAGTATATTTATCCAACAGTTGCTTCACCGTCAGCTTTGGCTTCGGGTCTTGTCTTTTTCCTCGATTGACCTTCCATACTCCGACCTCTGGATTTTTCGGTTTGATCATCCTCGGAGCAACATTATCATCAACGATGACATTTTTTCCCTTTGCAGATTCAGCCTGATCCGATTGAATTAACTCCTTCTTGTTCTCCAAGTCGATCACGTTGATGGGAAAATGATCGCTATCGAGCTTCATCTTGGTGCTCTCTGCAAACGTCAATCGTCCGTCATTAATGGCCAATTGCAACTGTCGACGAAACGCATTACAATCATTAGTAGCATGAGAAAACAAATTATGCCACTTACAATAAGCTCTTTTGCCCAAGTCTTCTGTAGATGGGAATACATGTCCTTCTTTTACTCTGATCAGATTACCTTGTAGGAGCATATCAAAAATCTTGTCACACTTGCTAACATCAAAAGTATACTTAATTTCCTCTCTCTTAGCAGGTGTAGGTTTCAGAGCAGAACATGCAAAAGGTTTTGACTTGGATGCTTGAAACCCACTCGGCTATGCATATATCAACGTCGTCCTCACTAGCCGAGTCGTTATCATATGCTACGATATTAACCGCAGGCTTTTCCTTGTTTTTGTTCTTATTATCCCCAAACGGCTGTACTGTTTACCTTCCTTAGCGCGGTTCTCTTGCGCCAAAGCTTTCTGCAAGACTTGATTAACATCTGAAAATTCTTGCCCTTCCAGTCTATCTCTAATATGAGTAAGCAAGGCTAAAAAAGCAAGGTCAGCTAGATCTTTTTCGGCTATGGTCAAGCTGAAAACACTGGTTTTTAACTTCCCTAAACCTTCTAATGTAATCGTAAACCGGTTCATTGTATTTTTGCCTAACCATTGTCAAATTCGAAAGCCTAAGTTCGGTCTCGCCGCTATAAGAGTACTCGTGAAATTTTTGCTCCAATTGTGTCCATGTAGAAATAGAGTTAGGGGCAAGCGACGTGAACCAAGTAAATGCAGTACCAGACAATGACAAAGGTAATAGCTTTACTCTAAAAACATCTGATGTGCCGACTTCACTGCACTATGCCAGAAATTGCCCTATGTGCTCGAAGGTGGACCTACCATCCTCCCCTGTAAACTTGACGAAGTCTGGCGCTCTAAACCCACAGGGGTAGGGCGTTGAATCAAAGTAATCAGGATACGGCTTCTGATATGCACGTGCTCTACCCTTAGGTTCTAAGCCGAATTCCCTCAGTATACTAGCGAGTTGATCCTTAAAACTTTCATTGGCTGGTAGCATCGGTGGGCTCCGGCAACGAAGGTTGGACTTGCTACGGAGACACATTAAAATACGAATCTAGTACCGGCCCATGAGGAACCCCGGTACCGAGAGGCGGCAAAGATGGTGTGTTATATGCCACCGTCTGGTAATGTGGTTGTGGCACGTTGGTACTAAAGCCAAGACTTCAGTTATCATTGGTAAGACCCTGGGGAACCAAAGTCAGAATAGTGGATGCAGTGATTATAGGAGTAGCGTTCATCAGGCTATTAGATCTGTTAGTATCAGGAAACATCGGCCGTTTGTCCCGATGCTCATCATTGCTTTGTAACACTATTGACCGAACCTGACGCGGTAGACTATTCTCCAGATCTTTATTGAGCTGCTCCTTAAAATCATCTAACCGACTAACCACTGCTTGGGTGATCGTTCGTGCCGTAGTATTCATATCAGAGGCATATTTGCTAGCTACCGACACGTCAATTAGACGGGCAATATCTTCAGAATAGGTCGGTTTACTTACCTCAGTATTGAGCACAAAAGACGGATTTGGCATGACTACATTTTTGATAATGCCATTTCTCATCTTCTGGTAGCCGGCCAATTTTTGCCAGACTCTCTCCGCTTGTTCTTCTTCAAGCTGTCGCTCAATTTCTCGACGTTCATCTTTGGAGAGTCGTCGAGTGTGATGGTGACGATGTTGTCAGGGTTGACGATGCTTCCGTCCTTGGGGTCGGTGTTCATCGTATAGCTCTTTTCTTCTCTCCCCAACGGAGTCGCCAATTGTGTTTGCACGCGAAATCGATCCCCGCAACACCTAGATAACTATCGTGCTTTTGTGACGACGAATGATTGCTTTTCGAGCAAAGCAACAAAGATCTCGCTTTCGTGAAGGAGAACCGACCGCTTTTCGATGCAAAATGGTAAAGATCTAAACTAAGAGAAAAGGTAAAAGAAACATAAGGTAAAAGTAGTAGATTGGTTTTGATGTATCGATTGTGTGTTTATCGGCCATCACCCTTCACATATTTATATAGGGCGGCTGGTCTTCCGTAGGAGAACAGGACTCCTAATCCTATATGAATACGTACATGTGATTTTCCTTTCTCCCTTTTCTTGTCTTCCAAGTCTTGTGCACCAAATTTGGTAATCAATATATCCTTGGCCCACCCATATGGCAACTCTATCTCGTACAGCTATCTTTGCATACAAACCGAATATCTTTCCAAATCTTTGATTAGTTTGGCCGCCGTAACTAACCTCCGTTTCTTGTGTCCCAAGTTAGGGTTTCTAGCACCAGAAAAGACCTTGAAGTAAACGACTCGGTGCATAGTCCACTTGCAGGGTAACTCAGCAACGCTGCAACTCGGACACGCAACTCGGCAACGCTGGAACTTGGACCCGCCAGGAAGAACTCGGCTTGGGCCACTCGGCGCGCTGATCGACTCGGCAAAACTGCAAGCGACTCGGCATATCAGACCACTTGGGGAACGCCGCGGGCCACTCAGCTGCACTAGAATTGTCAAGCCTGCATTAAGAGTTAGCACTAATTCCATACGGCTTGTCAATCAATTATCTTAACCATCAGCAGTTAAACTAATTCAACTGACTGAATTTTTTCAAATAATTTCAAAACATGCATGTGATGATTTTAAAAATGGTCAAACCAAATGGGTGCAAATTCCTCCGTGCTTACCCTTTGACTTTCCGAGTGTGCCTCCCTATTTATAGAGAGAGTTGGGGGTAATGTACATTTACATATCTGCCCCTATGAAGTTTACGGCTATACCACTGAGCACATCATCATCAATGGCACTTTGGTCTTTTCCTTGCTACCCCTATGTAATATTCTATAGCATATTCCTCAAGTTTTTCGCTACAGCGTGACCCACCTACGCGAGCGCACTTCGTCGTGCTCTAGCTTTGCTTTACGGCACATGACGACGTAGCAGCTTGGATCTTGTTTACCGCTCTTAGCATTATACGTAGTAGCTTGGACCTTATTCACCGCTACTAGTACCGTAGTAGCTTGTGTCTTGTTACCTTTCATAGTGCTCTCTTGGGTGTTGTTTACCACTCATAGGGTCATAGTAGCTTGGATTTTACTTACCGCTCATATGTCTATCAACGATCGTAAACCGCCGATCTTACAGAGTTCGTGGAGGAGAGAGAAAAGAGATAGAAGGATCGTTTCGAGTAATATAACCAACAAATCAACCTAGTCGGGAAAATGATCCGACAAGATGCACCTTTGTATTGTTGTAAGAACTCTCGAGTAGGATGAGCCATCTACTCAGGCTCTCGGTCATCCGAGACTTCCTAGTCAGGAACCAAACATCCTCGAGTAGCTTTCAGGAAGCTCCCGAGCAGTCCCATGTCCAAATAGGTAGTCAGGGGAGTCTAACGGACGCAGGAGGCCCGTGAATCTCGCAATTATGTTTATCTGAACCGGCGGGTTTTTCAAAATTTAAACCATCGTGGAGGAGAGTTCGTGTGGTGATGGGAATCATTCCCTCTTTTTCTGCAACTGTTGTGATGATGTGGGAAACCTAGGGCACGTCTGATAGGTAGTGCGCTTGTAGCTCCTTTTTTCCCCTGCCCTCGGCGGATCGTGTGCATAAAGTTACTTCACACATTAACTGTGATGAGACATGATCTTGGGGTTGTGGCCTGGAATGCCGTTGAATTTCTTGCATGAGTAGCTGGGATCACGTGAGTTTTACCTTATAAGGTTGCTGGGGGAACCTAAGGGTTTTTATCACGCCTTGTTCTTGACTTCTTTCATCTTTGTCTTCCTCCCGCCCATTCTTGTGCTTTTCTTGCTTGTGCTTTCCGACATTGGAGATGGGCAAGAAAAAGGTCTCCAAGATCCCGACTAGTGCCCCAAAGCCCGCATACGACCCTGTGACGTCGCCGGAGGACCCCGCCAGTGGCGGTGATCCCGGCTTTCGATAAGTCGGATGTCGACACCGTCGGGCTCGAGAAGCTCAAGCGGGACAAATAAATGCTCCCTTAGATCATGGTCCAATGTCGACCAGCTTGCAAGGAGATGACCCCGAGCCTAGACACCGCCTGGGCCGTCGTCTTCTCGGACTTCTTCAAGTGTGGATTCCAGCTGCCACCATCCGCCTTCTTCGTCCTCGTCCTCAACTTCTATGGGATTGAGCTGATTCACCTCAATCCCAACTCGGTACTAATGTTGAGCATCTTCGCACACCTATGCAAGGCGTATGTCAGCATCCGCCCAAGCCTCGACCTGTGGCGCTACTTCTACAACCTCCGCCGGATGAGGGGGGTTGTCGGCGCCACCGGATTCCGGCTGAGGCAAGGGAAGAAGGAGCACTACATCCCCTTCGCTAGCAAGTCCTTGTGGTGGGGCTGACGGTTAAAGTGATTCTAATACTAGCCTCCACCGTCGTCCGGGATCAAGTACCACGGTCTGGCTCTTATGGAGTACCTGGTTTTAAGGACCGGATAAATCCTTGTGTTTACTGTACTGGTCCCATGATCATTAGCCAGACACGCAAGTTGCCTAGAATATCATAGTTATACAACGATACAGAGTCTGATACATAGACCAGCAAGGTCTTTAGGTTACACATATGGCCTATTGGCCGAAATCAAAAAGTTCTGTAGCGGAAAAACAAGATAGACGTGGTTGGCGCCCATCAGCATGTCATACCTGACAAGCAACCGACTGGAGTAAGCCCTAACCTTCGTAGTCGCTATTGTTCTCGGGGAAATAATCCTTCTCATTTGGCCAAATCAACAAGCCAGGTGAGTACATTGAATGTACTCCAAAGCAATCCCGCAGGGGGTGTATAACGGCTATATTTATGCAAGACTTATTTTCAAAGGAGACATACTAGCCTAGGTTGCATATTGGACGAAAAGTAAGTTCTTATCAATAGTACGGTAATAGATTGAAAGGTATTTTGACAAACCTCGTCCAATGATAAACTTAATGAAATGGTAGAAACCAGCTACCGCCTCCCACAGCTCCACACCGAGCATTCATACCAAGACCTCGCACCACTGCCATGTGGCACGACCTCCAGCATACTTCTACGGCTCCCGCTAACGACCAGTAGCTCATACTGCACACTGCGGGCATGTCAAGCCCGCGTCCTTAAACCCATGACCCATATTTTGGAATCAAAACAAGTCTAATCAGGGTGTGGCTTAAACCAAGTTGTGTCCATGACTACGGACACGGCTATTCTAATAGATTTTTAACACTCTACAGAGATTGTACGGCTTTACCCACACGATGTGATCCTCCCTCATTGCCAAGATCCGGTGAGTACACTTCACGAGGTGTACCGGCAGGGATTACACAATGAGAATTTTCCTCCGTCTAGCCCTAGCGACGAACCCGCCAGATGAGCCATTCTCGCACTGCTTGTTAAACCACGCCACAGTACAGACCCATCTTTGTATCAAAAAACTTCCTACGATAAACCGCGAGAAGACTCTCTGGAGTCTACCCACTCTTTGCACTTTCCACCTATCACCTACGGGTTTGTACGCTAGTACCAAGTAGAGTATTTGGTCAAGTCCTTCCTATAAAGGACATGTGGACGTACGAAAGGAACTTGGCCGAGCGGCACTTAGATTCGGTCCTTAATTGATCCGAGCAAGGCCCCGATTAATCCCAAGTCACATAAGACTGGATTACTAACGATGCCATATAAGGCATCCTCATTTCGACAATCCTTCCTCCAAACACCACATTATGTCTGTCAACTGGATCCAAATCAACTTCGGTTTCATTTAGGGTTTTGTCGGAAAACCTTTCCATAAACAGTTTCTTCCCACGACGATGGACACCTCCCTGAGGTTCCATCCTACACAAGAATGAGTGTTTTGTATAATGTATCCAAAATTCATTTCCCTTAAGCTGGCACTAGCTCAAGCTACTTATACCCTAGGTTCCCGACGGCATAGCAACACCGCTAGAGGGATTAATCCTAAGGCGACAAAGACGGGGGTATTGACGACATGCAATAATAGGTCGTATCTACTCTAATACAACATAGGGGTAGTATCAACATAGCATGCAAGTTTTGCAATCAACATAACTAAGTCTGAAAATATAGGTTGCAACATGATCAAAGCGGGGGTGCTTGCCTGGTGAGTTGAGGTACTAGAACTCTTCTTGGAATTGATTCTGCGGAAATCCGGGATCCTCCTCAAGAGAATTTGGTGCGTCAGTAACTACACGTTAAAAAGAACGACAAATAAACGACGAGGTCAAAAACTCCAAACAAGAATCAAATGGTGCATATGATATGTTCATGATTTGAATATAACTTAAGAAACATTTTTGGGCCGCTAGGGTTTTTAGGTTAAGTCGGTGATTCCTCGTACGGGGCGTACGAACACATGTATATATCATGGCCCTTCTTCCTATTATGGTTAGCATGACCCCGACGTCTTCCTTGAGTGAGTTCGAAAAGCACGAGAGTGGTAAAACCTGCTTAAGATTATTCTAGACCTATATTAGTAGATGAGGTCATTTAACATGAACCATAATCGGAATACATGGGAAAGGTCATGATCGCTCGCCTTCTTTCCAATTTAAATTGACCATAAGGCTCACATGAGCTGCAGAGGGGACACTAAAGATGTACAAGACCTGAGTTCAGGTGCTCTGGATTCACGTTCAACATTTTACTTAAGGTCTCTTTAGCAAGAAAACGACAATTGTTGTATATGAGGGAAATATCATGGTCTTTAGGTCTAATCCAAAATCACATGACTCTTTAGCTCAAATTAGACGGAAAAGGTGATACTAAGTGTAGAAATATGCATATCTTGCATTAAAATGTTCTAGAAATTTTTTCTAAGTATACTAGCAATTTAAAGAAAATCCTTTTCCTTAACCATTCATGTGCTCTTCTCTGTTGGTATTCAAACCAGTTGAGATTTTGAAAAAGTGTCTACATGAAAAAGCTAGGAATTTTTTTTATCTTTTAGGAATCAGAAAAACCAATTTAAAAATCGGTCAGGAAGAGCCCGAACCGGTCAAACCAATGAGCTGCTATTCTGAAAACAGAGAACCGGCAGAAAACCGACATAAATACACTTCCGACCACGTGATTACGCCATCAATGTTCTCGAGGCGGGGTTCTCAGTCAGGACAGATTAAATGCGTCTCTTATATGTCGGAAACGGGAATACGGTCGAGCGACGCCACGTGAGCTGACTTTGGGCCCGGTGGGTTGCGGACCCACCTGACAGTGGTCCCAGTCACTTACCATGTACCGGTTCAAAAGAAAGAGGGGCCGGCCCCGACTGGCCACCGGCAAAGATGATCCCCGCCGCCTGGAATAAGCCCGACGATGGCTCCGGTGATGTTCACGGCGAGCTTTTGAGCATTTGTGATTCGGTGGTGCTTTGAAAAAATTGATGGGGGAATCCGGTGGAGAATGGGATGGGGATTAAGATGGTGGGAGTTAATTAGATTGGAGTAGCCGGCATGCTTGGGATTGAGGTGGTACCGAGGCGGCGGAGCTTGTGCTCGGAGAGAGAAGGGAGGGCTTCAAACTCCGATTGAAGGTGGATGTGAGGAAGAGGAGGTGAGGGGAGTAGATGGGTGTGGTTACCTAGCTAGAGATGCTCTCCATCGCTCGGATTAGGAGTGAACCGAGGTGGCGGAATAGGTTGCTCGGTAGGGAAGGAAGGAGATGCCTTGGGCTTGAGATTTGAAAGAGGTAGATGCTATGGAAGGGAGATGGGAGGGCAGTGGAGTGCTTAGGGAGGTCGGGTACCAGCCCTTTTATAGGCGGAGCATGGATGCAGCTTGGGCTCGCCGCCGGACGGATGAAGACGACGGAGGAGGGGGGTCCGGCGGCCTTAGCTCGGTGGCAGGGTGCGATGGAGTCGAGGGGAGGCCCCGGGTGCAGCCTGACACGGTTCTACTGCTCAGAAGCGACGGTGGACTCGGTGATGCCACCAGCGGGCATGCTTGGGTGCTCTGCGCACGCGCTCTGGACACGACAGTGCTAGCACCCTTTGGCATGG
This sequence comes from Stipa capillata, assembly GCA_019208055.1. Taxonomy (NCBI): domain Eukaryota; kingdom Viridiplantae; phylum Streptophyta; class Magnoliopsida; order Poales; family Poaceae; genus Stipa; species Stipa capillata. The sequence continues at coordinate 153,156 of JAGXJF010005356.1, read as the reverse complement.
GGTTGTCTGGGAGTGCTTGGTTAAGTGCAAGCATGCAACTTTATGTCACAGGGTTTTCTCACAGTGTTAGGAGAGATTCTGGAAAAGTTGAGGCACAAAGGTAGAGGGAAATAGGGATGGAGCTAGATGCCACTCATGGTAGGGTTAGGGTTTTGCATGTCATCGAGAGAAAGGGGGCTTTGTCTGGGGAAGCCAGTGATGTAGACAAGGGGCTGGGATGTAGAGGGGGGTCTGGTAACTTTGTGGGATATTTCTCTCAAGCTTTGACCAAGATTCCATGTGAATATGAGTTAGGGCAGAAGGTGTTTGATAGGGTTTATTCAAGATTTCTGAACAGAAGGTGATGAGGTTATTGCACATTGGTGTTCTTAAATGTATATTCCATGCTGTCTGATTTTTGGTGATTTTTCTGAGCACTATTTCTATGAGTTGCAGTACAGATGCAAAATCAGCCCAAAGTGGTATTCTGGACATTATTTGAAAATTTTGTACTGAATATTGCCATATTATTTTGTACTTAGGTGCAAATGGACCTCAAGTATTTTATGGGATTTTTCCAGAATTTTTAGAGAAAATAAATCACATGAAATGATACTTGTAGGGTTTCTTTTTTAAAAAGGAAAGGAATTAAGAAAATAGATATGTGAGGGTTAAAGGGATGGGGGCCACATATCTGACATGTGGGCCCCCATGGGTGCTTGGTATATCAGCTTTGGACATGAGTTATCATGTTGGTATATGTGAAATCATGTGTGATGTGCAACATTGGCAAGTGCTAAGTAGAACATTGATATGGATACTTTGGGTGATATGGATACTTGTGTGGTGATTGGTATCTTATATTGGGTTTAATACTTTGCTAGTGGTGTGCTGATCCATTAGCTTCTTGTGTGAAAATACGGTGTGAATTGTGTGGAACTTACCCTGAGTCAAGTCGTGGACTTGTGCTCGTACTAGTTATTTGTTGTGATCACTTTCAGGTGTTGCCGGAGCCGGAGGAACGTGGTCGATGACGGGATCAAGGGACGAAGCTCGGGAGAAGCTGAGGTCTAGGGATCAAGGTCATGCGGAACGTTCGTGCGAAGGAACAATGGAAGTGAAGGCTACGATGATCCAGGAGGGCACCGGTTTTTCGTACGTGGCTCGTACCGAAGATGTACGGTATTGAACATATTGTTCGATATGATGGTCGAGGTTTTGAAGGCATCACAAGAAGATTTGGTGATGCGATTTGACATGACATGAAGCTACTCAGGACAAGTCCTAGCAAGGCTCAATGCAGATTGAGATAAAATAGGCAGGTTCAGGGTTGATTAAAAACTGAACCTAGGCATATTTAAGATGGCCTCAAATGAAAAAGTGGTCAACATGAAAGTTGTGCGTGTCGTCGAGACGAACAACTTTGCTTTTTGAGCCAGCTCAATCCGAGGTTGTATGCGGCCTGTGGGTCACGATCAAGGATCAGGACAGAGGTGTTCGTATTGGATTAGGACTCTGTTTAGGGTTTCTTTAGGGCCACGAAATTCCCTCTTTAAATAGAGGGGTCCAGGTCACGGTTTAGTAGATGAACGTGAGGGAACTCAGAGTTTTAACCTAGAGCTATTCTTGGAGAGTTCTTGGATGCACGATCGCATCTTCTGTAATCGATCGACATCGTTGCAATAAAGTGATTCATTGGCGGTATCATCTTTGTTTCTTCTCAGATCTTCATGGAACCTTCATGCTAGATCTTTCTAACACTTTGCTGCAGGTTTCTCACGAGATCATGGGAAGTTTGTGTTGCGGTTAATCCATCCTTCTTGCTGTTCCTCGAAATTGGTTCTAGATTGATTCTCGTAACTTTCTGTCAGCTGTTACTGTTTTGGTGATATCTTTTGTTTCGTAACTCCGATTGAGCTGATTCTTGTTGCGTTGGTTAGATAATTTCCATACCTTTCGTTGGATTATTCATACACAATTTTTGGTTCAGTAGATCTAAAGTTACAGCTGTTTTACTATCATGAACAGATTAGAGTTTTAGGGTTTGAACTTTTGGGAAAGTTTTAATTTGCTTCCGCGCAATCATTCACCCCCCCCCCTCTGATTGCCTATCTCGATCCCTCAATTGGTATCAAAGCATAGGTTTTTCTAATTTATCTTAACCGGTTGATTAAAATTGCTAGACATGGATAGGTATTCTATCAAACCCTGTGTTTTCGATGGTGTTGACTTTCAGTTCTGGAAGGCGAAGATGAAGGCATACATCATGGCGCAAAGCTACGCCATCTGGGAGAAAGTCGCCAAGCCCTACGAGCTTCCCGCGGACGATGCGATCACGGCAACAAACTTGGTCCATGTGGAGAACAACTACAAGGCAAGGAACTACATCATCCAAGGTCTACAACGGAGTGACTTCGACCGTGTCTCTCACCTTGCATCCGCCCATGAGGTATGGAACGCACTTTGTAGCTATCATGAAGGATCAAACTCAGTTAAGGAGTACATGAGGTTTGAGATGAAAACAGGTGAATCTTTGGATGAATTTTTTGCTCGCTTTAATAAGATTCTCAGCAATTTACGTGCATTAGGTGTTACCTATACTGATGCTGAGGCTTCTAGGCAGCTTTTGAGTGCTTTAGATATGTCCATCTGGGAGATGAAAGTTACATCTATTAGAGAGTCTACTGTCATGAGCACACTTACACTTGATATCTTATATTCAAAATTGAAAACTCATGAATTAGACATTCTTGCTAGGAGAACTGGTTCCAAATCAATTGCTCTTGTTACTAACCCTAGCAACTCTAATGATGGTACTTCTTCACATTACTATTCTCTATCTTCTTTGTCTCAACTAACCGATGAACAGCTAGAGCAATGCCCAGAAGAAGAATTGGCACTCCTCACCTCTCGTTTTACACGTGCCCTGCAAAATGTTCGCTCAAGGAAGAGAGGTGGGAACAGCGCTCCAAGGTGTTTTGAATGTGGTGACCCCAATCACTTTCGCCAAAACTGCCCCAAGTATTTATCCAAGATGGCGAAAGAAGGGAACGGGGATCGTTCTGCCAAGGAGGACAAGAAGAATAAGCGCCCCTTCAACATCAAGAATAAGAAGAGGGGTGACTTTGCTCGAGCGGTGGCTCACAGTATCTTCTCGGTCATCAATGAATATGGTGAACCATGCTTGAGTGATGTGGATATCGAATCTGATGAAGATGATGCATCCAAAGACAAACGCGACATTAGTGGGATGTGTCTTATGGCTGGCAGCAAGAGCGCTACCTCCTGCGACGACTACGACAGCGACAACAACAACAACAATGAGGTAGAACTCACTTATGATGAATTACTTGAAAGTGCTAGTAAATTGAGTTCTTTGCTAGACCATGCCACTAAAAGAATTAAGAAATATGACTTGAAAATTGCATCTCTAAATTCTGAAATTACTAGACTCAAATCTATGATTCCTGATGATGATTCTTGCAAGTCTAAACGTAAAGAAATTAATGATGCTAGCATGGATACTTCTGATTTGACAGATTCAACCTCTTGTAATAATTGACATATTCTTGAATTGAAGTTGAAAGATGCAAATGCTAGGGTTTCTCATGTTGAAAATGCTTTACATATCCATGAGGTTTTCTCGTGTGCTAATTGTAAAAATGGGAAACAAGTCATGGATGCTGCTTGTGATAACTGTCTTGCTTTGTCACATCAAGTTAATTATCTACAAGCTTCTTTGCAAAAGTTTTCTAGTGGGCATAAAAATCTGAATATGATCTTAGATAAGTCTAAAGTGAGTAAAAATAAGACAGGACTTGGTTTCAATGCTCATGCTCATTTTAAGGCTAATCCACCCACTATTGTTAAATCACATGGTAATGGAATTTTTGAAACATCTAACAAGCCAACCAATGTAATTTTTAAATCTGCTGGCATCATGTCTAATGCTTCATCACCTAGTGCAAATGTAGCTCATACATCACATGCTAAACCTGAAAGTAGGTACACTTGCAGTTTTTGTGGTAAATCTGGACATGTTGTAGGTTCCTGTTTTAGACTAGCTAAACTTATTAAGAAAGAAAGAAAGCAAGCTAGATCTAATTCCTTCAAGGCACATTATGCTCATCATAATTATGTTGCTCCTCAATTTGCGCCTAGGGTGAATGTTTCACCTTCTATTACTACTTGCACGAGACATGTACAATCTGTCCCAATGTATAAAGAAACTCGTGCTTTGCCTACTCGCCGCATGTCTCAGTACTGGATACCTAAAAGTTTTTTATCTAACCCCAGTACTGAGACCTCGGCATGTGTTTGTTGTTTGTAGGCACTTCGCGTGAGGAAGGAGAACATATGGCTAGTGGACTCCGGTTGTTCTCGTCACATGACCGGTGATAAAAATTGGTTCTCCTCCCTCACACGTGCATCTCGGGCTGAAAGTGTAACTTATGGAGATGCTTCTACCTCTACTGTTGTGGCGAAAGGTACAGTAAAGGTAACCGACAATTTTATGTTCAAAGATGTTGCTTTGGTTGAAAATCTGAAATACAATTTGTTGTCGGTTTCACAAATGGTTGATGAGGATCTTGAAGTATGTTTTAAGAAAAATGCTTCCAAAGTTTTAGATGCTTCTGGTGATCTTGTTTTTGAGATATCACGCTGTGGGAGAGTTTTTAAGGCTGATTTCCATGCTTCTTCAAATGTTAAGTTTAGGTTCTAGTTGCCAATTCATCTATAGATTTATTTTTTTGGCATCGTAGACTTGGACATATTGGTTTTGATCATCTCACTCGTATTAGTGGTATGAATCTTATAAATGGTTTGCCTAAACTTAAGGGAGAAAAAGATATTGTATGCTCTCCTTGTAGACATGGTAAGATGGTTGCAGGTTCACATGCACGCATTACCAGTGTCATGACTGATGCTCCAGGACAGCTTCTACACCTTGATACGGTTGGTCCATCAAGGGTACAATATTTTGGTGGTAAGTGGTATGTTTTGGTGATTGTTGATGATTATTCAAGATATTCTTGGGTTTATTTTATGGCATCTAAGGATGAGGCTTTTAGTCATTTTAAGAGTCTTGTGCATAGATTAAATGTTGAGCACCCAGGATCTTTGAAAACAATAAGAAGTGATAATGGAACTGAATTTAAGAATTCATATTTTAATCTCTTTTGCGATGAATTTGTCATTGAACATCAATTTTCTTCACCTTATGTACCACAGCAAAATGGTGTAGTGGAGCGTAAGAATCGAACTCTAGTTGAGATGGCCCGTACTATGCTTGATGAATTTTCTACTCCTAGAAAGTTTTGGGTTGAAGCTATATCTACTGCTTGTTATGTTTCAAATCGTGTGTTCTTGAGATCTAAAATTGGCAAAACACCATATGAACTACGATTTGGGCGTAAACCTGTTGTATCTCACCTAAGAGTTTTTGGTTGTAAATGCTTTGTGCTTAAATCTGGCAATCTAGATAAGTTTGAGTCTAGATCATATGATGGCAGTTTTCCTTGGATATCCTGCTCATTCACGTGGTTACCGTGTTTATGTTTATGGAACTAACCGACTAATGGAAACCAGTGAAGTGACTTTTGATGAGGCTAGTTCTGGCTCTAGTCCTCTTATTTCTGATGCAGGAACATATGTTCAGGGGGAGGAAATCTTTGTAGATGATGAAGATGAGGAGGAGGATGGCGTGCCCCTTGCTGTCCCTACGCCATCTGTAGTTGTTCCTACACCTACTACTACTGCTGCTACAGCTGGACATCCTCAAGAGACTACTTCAACTACAAACGTTGGGGATGAGCAAGCTGCTGAGTCAAATATTTCAGCACCCCGACACATTCAGAAAAAGCACCCTCCTGAGCAGATTATTGGAAGCATGACTGAGAGAGTCACACGGTCAAGGTTTATCGATTCTGACTCTCACACTCATTCTGCATTTGTTGCTTCTTTCGAGCCCAAAGATATATCTCATGCATTAACTGATGAATCGTGGATCAATGCCATGCATGAGGAATTAGAAAATTTTGAGCGTAACAAAGTTTGGACTCTTGTTTCACCTCCTCCTGGTCATACTCTTATTGGAACTCGTTGGGTTTTCAAAAACAAACAAAGTGAGGATGGTGTTATTGTTCGCAACAAGGCTAGGTTGGTTGCTCAGGGTTTTACTCAAATTGAAGGTCTTGATTTTGATGAAACTTTTGCTCCTGTTGCTAGATTGGAAGCTATAAGAATTTTATTGGCATTTGCTGCATCTAAGGGTTTTAAGCTTTATCAAATGGATGTTAAAAGTGCTTTTCTTAATGGCTTTATTGATGAGGAGGTTTATGTTAAGCAACCACCTGGTTTCGAGAATCCAAAGTTTCCCAACCATGTTTATAAACTTTCAAAAGCTTTGTATGGTTTAAAACAAGCCCCACGTGCATGGTATGATAGGTTGAAAACCTTTTTACTTGAAAAGGGGTTTACCATGGGAAACGTTGATAAAACACTCTTTGTACTCAAACATGGCAATGATCAACTTTTCGTACAAGTTTATGTTGATGATATTATCTTTGGGTGTGCCTCTCATGCTTTGGTGTCAGAATTTTCAGAAATTATGAGCAGGGAGTTTGAAATGAGCATGATGGGTGAACTTACTTACTTTTTGGGATTTCAAATCAAACAAACAAAGGACGGCACATTTTTACATCAAAGTAAGTATACGAAGGATCTTCTTAGGCGCTTTGGGATGGAAAACTGCAATCCCATTATGACACCAATGGGATCTACGACGTCGCTTGATCTTGATGAGGATGGTGAACCTGTTGACCAAAAGATGTACAGGAGTATGATTGGTTCACTTCTTTATCTCGCCGCTTCAAGACCGGATATACAATTTTCTGTATGCTTGTGTGCCCGGTTTCAAGCTTCCCCGCGCGCATCACATCTACAAGCTGTCAAGCGGATTTTCAGGTATCTACATGGCACCCAATCTTTTGGCATTTGGCTTTCTGCTTCCTCTAGTATTTCATTGCGTGCATTTTCGGATGCTGATTTTGGAGGTTGTAGAATTGATAGGAAGAGTACATCTGGTACATGCTTATTTTTGGGTGATTCATTAGTACTTTGGTCTTCTAAGAAACAAAGTTCTGTTGCACAATCTACTGTTGAAAGTGAATATGTAGCTGCTGCATGTTGTTGCTCACAGATTTTATGGATAATAGCTACAATGAAAGATTATGGGGTTACTTTAGAAAGTGTACCACTTTATTGTGATAACACTAGTGCTATATGTATTGCTAAAAATCCCGTGCAACATTCTAGAACTAAGCACAGAGACATAAGATATCACTTTCTTAGAGATCATGTTGAAAAAGGAAATGTTGTGCTACATTTTATAGATACTAAACGTCAATTGGCAGACATTTTTACCAAACCTTTGAATTCTTCTCGGTTTGCTTTTCTTCGAGGTGAACTTGGAGTAATCAAACCATACGGGATGGTTTGAGGGGGAGTTTTTGAGTCATTTTGTAACATATGTAAAATACTTTTTCTCTTGTGTGTCTCTAGTTATAATTGGTATTTTTCATGTTGCTTCTCTTTCAATTTTTATCTTCGATAAATGAAAAAAAATCTGAAAAAGTAATGAGCATTGTATTTTATCCTGGAATGACTTTCTGCAATCATGTTTATGCTTTGAGGAAATTGTCATTTTATATGTATGCTCGTATAAGATAGTTTATCACATGACTTTCTAATACGAATGATAACTTGAACTAAATCTTGTCATGGTTAAACTTTATTAGCTGTGTTGGTCTTGGTTACTCAATTACTATCAATGATGAATCTATTATGGTATCAAGATTGAAAATGTGCAAATGACACGTGGTGTCAAGCAAGTTTTATAAATAAATATGCCAATGTCCCACTGCATCTTCACGAGACTGCTTACCATTGCACTTTGGTATGAACTTGGAAGTTGTTGTTGTTCTTGAAACCTTTGTCTTAAGCTTCTGATTGCCTACCATTGTCTTAAGCTTCTGATTGTTATTGCACTTTGAGCATAGTCTTGGCATGGTACTTTGAATATAGGCTTGGCAAGGTTGAATTGACATGGCATATAACTTCTTTGGAAATTAAGTTTCATGTTTCTATAAATGCTTTAAATATAACTTGCTCAAAGTGATTGTGTATTCAAGTATTGACATAGTTGATAGAGGGAGACCATGTCTTGTAATAAATCGTAACAATACTTGATTCTTGGTCATGTGTGGATTGCATTATACTTGTACACATGTCGAGTACAACTACTTTATGCATGACTTGGACGTAGAATTGTCATTTTCCTGATGTCTTATAATGCTCATTACAACAAAAAAAATGAAATATGACAAACTACAACAATATTTTTCCTTTCTAGCTTATAGAAACATTTTTTAAAAGGGGGAGAGTTTGTTTTGTGGTTTTGATGAAATTCATTGTCAAAGGGGGAGAAATTTCCAACACCTATACACACCACCACATTTTTACACATTTTTCTTTTGTGTTCTGGGTATGTGTTTTGTACACATATTTTTGGATCTTTTGTTGATTTTTTGTTTTTTTCACTTTTTCTTTTCAAAACCTTGAAAATCTGAAAGTTAAGTGAATATGTATGCCAATCAATGTTTGGTGTTTATGTGATGTTGCCAATGTTTTCATCAAGGGGGAGATTGTGAAATCATGTGTGATGTGCAACATTGGCAAGTGCTAAGTAGAACATTGATATGGATACTTTGGGTGATATGGATACTTGTGTGGTGATTGGTATCTTATATTGGGTTTAATACTTTGCTAGTGGTGTGCTGATCCATTAGCTTCTTGTGTGAAAATACGGTGTGAATTGTGTGGAACTTACCCTGAGTCAAGTCATGGACTTGTGCTCGTACTGGTTATTTGTTGTGATCACTTTCAGGTGTTGCCGGAGCCGGAGGAACGTGGTCGATGACGGGATCAAGGGACGAAGCTCGGGAGAAGCTGAGGTCTAGGGATCAAGGTCATGCGGAATGTTCGTGCGAAGGAACAATGGAAGTGAAGGCTACGATGATCCAGGAGGGCACCGGTTTTTCGTACGTGGCTCGTACCGAAGATGTACGGTATTGAACATATTGTTCGACATGATGGTCGAGGTTTTGAAGGCATCACAAGAAGATTTGGTGATGCGATTTGACATGACATGAAGCTACTCAGGACAAGTCCTAGCAAGGCTCAATGCAGATTGAGATAAAATAGGCAGGTTCAGGGTTGATTAAAAACTGAACCTAGGCATATTTAAGATAGCCTCAAATGAAAAAGTAGTCAACATGAAAGTTGTGCGTGTCATTGAGACGAACAACTTTACTTTTTGGACCAGCTCAATCCGAGGTTGTATGCGGCCTGTGGGTCACAATCAAGGATCAGGACAGAGGTGTTCGTATTGGATTAGGACTCTGTTTAGGGTTTCTTTAGGGCCACGAAATTCCCTCTTTAAATAGAGGGGTCCAGGTCACGGTTTAGTAGATGAACGTGAGGGAACTCAGAGTTTTAACCTAGAGCTATTCTTGGAGAGTTCTTGGATGCACGATCGCATCTTCTGTAATCGATCGACATCGTTGCAATAAAGTGATTCATTGGCGGTATCATCTTTGTTTCTTCTCAGATCTTCATGGAATCTTCATGCTAGATCTTTCTAACACTTTTCTGCAGGTTTCTCACGAGATCATGAGAAGTTTGTGTTGTGGTTAATCCATCCTTCTTGCTGTTCCTCGAAATTGGTTCTAGATTGATTCTCGTAACTTTCTGTCAGCTGTTACTATTTTGGTGATATCTTTTGTTTCGTAACTCCAATTGAGCTGATTCTTGTTGTGTTGGTTAGATAATTTCCATACCTTTCGTTGGATTATTCATACACAATTTTTGGTTCAGTAGATCTAAAGTTACAGCTGTTTTACTATCATGAACAGATTAGAGTTTTAGGGTTTGAACTTTTGGGAAAAGTTTTAATTTGCTTCCGCGCAATCATTCACCCCCCCTCTGATTGCCTATCTCGATCCCTCAGTATATATGCCGTTAGGGTTTTGCATTTTTTTCGGGAGGAAGATGAATTAGGGTTTCGAGAAAAACCCGTAGAGGGAGAAGGAAACTAGGGTTTCTCAAACCTTCATATATATGTGCATATATGTTGTTAGGGTTTGCCCTTAGTCGGATGGAAAAGGTGAATTAGGGTTTGGTCGAATCGTCAGGGAAGGAAGGGGTTAGGGTTTTGGGTCCTCGCGTATATACCGCGTATATGTTCTCTATTTTGGGAAGGATGTAGATAGGTAGCTCCGGGGAATTATTTTAGGGTATTACGTATGTGCATATGCACATATACGCATGACCTTGCTTTTCAACAATATGACATGACATGATGCTGAAGATCACGAAAGCAAAATGCAGATTAAAGTTTTAATAAGGACCTAATTGTAGGGTTTTAAAACGTGCTAAAAAACTCAGGTGTTACAGCTGAAAGGATCATAGGTGCCAACTAGAGGGGGGTGAATAAGAGGCTAACCAATTTTAAACAATTACTTCACTTTATCAAGATTAAGGCTTAACAGGTTGAAAGGTTAAGCTAGCTGTTAGACAGGTCAACTACTCAGGCAATATTTGATATGCAAATTAACACACAGCTGTCACACAGGTGGATAACACAGGTAAACAGAAAGCCCTAAACAGATGTATAAGACAGATAGCTGTGTAATAGGTAACTGGCACAGATATGTGATAATCAATAAAGCAATTGTGACACAGCTAGATTAACACAAGCAATGAGAAAGGATTACAGCTGGATTGTATATGACAGTGAATCACACAAGCATGCAAATCAGATGAGCAATGTAAAGTACTTAGAGAGACAAGAGATTTTTCACCAACGTCGCCACTCTTTTCAGAGATGGTATGTCTCCGTTGGAGAGGCTACTCCGAAGAGATCGCCAGCACTGAATCGTGCTTGTTCTCCGAGTACCTGAGTTTTTAGGTCTCCTTCTCTTGCTTGTGGAAGTCTTTTCGCCTTGCAAGAGGTAGACCTCAGACCACCTTCACAAACTACTGTACCAGCCCAGACAAACTTGGGTGGTCACAGCAACTCCCACACCCGTCTAGGAGTAGGCACTCCAAGAAGGAATCTGCAACAACAAGTCTTGGAGGAATCAGTGCTCTCTGCTCAAAGCTCTAACTCTCACTTGAACTAAGACTTAGGAATGTTTGCTTCTGTTCAGGAGAAAAGAGGTTTGCAACGGTCGAAATGGATTGCAGAGATTTTGACAAAGGTTGAGGCCTGTGACCTCCCTTGGTCCTCTATATATAGAGTCCACAGGCACCTGACCGTTACACTCATGCCACGTAGGATTAAGTGAGTCACTGGTGATAGGCACTGGTGACACAGCTAATCACAATGTACAACGGTAACCGGCTCAGGCAGACCGACACCTGTGTCATCGGAGGCTGACACAGGTGAAACCCTAACTGACGTAGCCTCACTACTCAGCTCAGTCCTGGCACATTACATGCCCTCAGCGCACACACTAACTCTGATGCCTACTCAAGAGAGAACCTCCAACAGTCTTCTGACTCGGCAGACAAACTATTGCAGTGCAGTTCACTTAGCATTTACAAGCTCTCCCTTGGTACAGAGATGTACCTGAGTCATAGAGCGGTTGTTCACCTGTGACACAGCTATGCCACACAGGTAACTTTGGCTCTAGGGTTTTAGAAAGCTAGCACAGCAGTGTGCTAGCACAATCCCAGTTTCACACTTGTGCAAAACTGTTGTTACAGGGCCACTGACCTCAAGGCATCAGTGCCGCTGTCCAACACTCTGAGCATTGAGTAAAAGAACCTCCAAAAATCATTGCTACTTCATCCCTCTTGATAGTACAGGTGTTTCCTAAGGACTCAAGAAAACTAGCAAACCTAGGCTTCAGCTTCCACCAACTGTAGTCACGGCCCTTGACGCATCAAGCCACCATCACTTTGCTTGCAACTCCTTGCACAGCACCGGCTTCTTCACAGCTGTGGCACAGCTGCCTAGCGCAGCTATCTCCTTGTCCTGGAAACTACCTTTGTACTTTTGGATGGTCATCCTTTCCTGGATGAATCCTCTTTTTGGAACTTACTCATCCTGCTTACACTCATTGTAAACATTAGATTCCAGTTTAGGTTGCCATTAACCATCAAAACCATTTAGGGGTCTAGATGCTCTTTCAATCTCCCCCTTTTTGGTGGTTAGTGGCAACCCATTCACAAATATTAGTTAAAGATATGAATGAGTAATACATGTGTAGGTTGTCAGAATATACTCGCCCCTGAAGCTGTGCATAAAAGATTTACTTTTGGAATGCAAATGCACATATTTGAATTTAAAACTTGAGTAGTATATTCTCACAACTTACATTTCATCAGTTCAGAGCAATAGATGAATCATGATTAATAGACTGAACTGAGTTGATAATGATGTAGCTTTAGAGTTTCTTTTAAAGCATGTTCTGAGTATTCATTTATCATGAGTTATGTTTAGAGCAAGCATATATATATGAAGCATAATATGTGTGAAGAATCATAGCATGAATCAGATCAGAGCAAAACCACATATCAGCCCATGAACATGACAGAACACAAAGAGAACTGCATCATTTCAGAAGAGACAAGAGTGCTCAAGACATAAGAAATCAGAATAAGAACAAGTCTTGATACACAGCAAAACTCTCCACTCCCCCTATATCTCTCCCTTATATAAACTTTTCTCCTTCTGTACCTCTCCCTTGCATCTCTCCCCCTTTACCACTAAGACACCAGAAAGGGGTTAAGGGAAAAGAAGCTTCAGGTTGGCTTGGATCTCAAAAGCTGAAGAATCTCTGAGAGTTGATTCTGTATTTGATCAACCTTGGTGTGCAGACTGGTTACTTCTTCTCGGAGCTGAAGATTCTCTTTGTGCAGAGTAGCAAACTGAGTAGGCATGACCTTGTTTTCGTAAGCTCTGACAGCTGTTTGAGACATCAGAGAGGTAGAGAGAGAGCCATCATTGGCTACCTAGGTCACAGATACCAGCTTAGCTGGGTCGGCTGCAGGAATATCAGTTGTGACACCGGTGGGTACTTGGGGTTGAGAGCTATGATCTTGAGGTGGCATCTGAGTTGCTGTTGGAGTAGCTGTGTCACTGGGGCCTAGCACAGCTGTATCTGAAATATCTCCAAAGAGAGCAGGAACATCAACTTCATCTGGATTGTCATCAGCTTGGGGGTTGAGCTGAGTCTTGGATGTCTTGACAGAAATATCAAATTCTGACTCAGGTAGACCTGTCCTCTGAAGAATCATATGCATGATGTATGAGCCATACCTCAACTTTACTTTCTTGTCTTTCTGCACTGCATCTATTTCATGAAAAATGAATCTGGCAATATCAAAATGTTGATTCTTTGCTATGTGGACTAGCACTTGCCAGACAGGAGAGTAGACTACATATGTGTTTCCTCCTTTGGGTTGAATTGTAACTTTGAGGATCTTTACAAGATGCTTTGCAGTGATTGTAATGCCCTTGAAGTAGACATGATCTGCTGGAGCATTTGCAGGGAAGGAGAAGTTCATTCGATAGAATTTTTTTCTCACTTCATTTGGAACTGGCTCCAATCTGAACAAATTTGGCATATGGGGCTCTACTGGTGCTCTAAACAGACTGTTGAATTCTGGAGCTGTTATGGATAGGAGTTGGCCTCTTGTCTTCCAGATCATGGTGTCTTGATTATCTTGTTCTACCCACACCGTAGCATAGAACTCTCTGATCACTTCGGGATCATATCCTTGTTGTAGATTGCTCAGGAACTCAAGACCTGCTGCTTGAATAAGAGATGGAAGGGCACGCAGCCTAGAGTCTGAGAGAGCATCCCAATCAATGGCTTTGTAATCTACAAATCTTCTAGCTGATAGGATCTCATGATAGACCCCCTTCTATTTTTCATTGTGAAATATGGGGTCAGAGCAAGCTGGTTCAATATATTCCTTGTCAGCTGAGAAGTATGGACAGTTTGATCTCATCTTGATGTAAGCACTGGAGCTTAGAGATGCAACCTTGCTCTTGGACCTCTTAGGGTCACACTTGGGTAGCTTCTTTCAAGTAGATCTGGGCAGGAACTCCATCTGCCCTTGCTCAGTTCTCAGAGCATAGGAGAATACATAGCTGTATTTTGACTCCAAGTCCTCCTCATCCTCAGAATTTTCTAGAGAACTATCCTCTTGCTCTGCCTCTACTGTTACTTCTGGTTCTAACTCTGCTGCCGCCTCTTGTTCTGACTCTGAGCTGGAGGATGTTTCTTCAGCTATATATTCTTTATCAGAATCTGATTGAGGCTCCCTTGCTCTTGGAGGGGTTACTGACACACCCCTACCATCATCTGATGTGCTTTCAGAGCTTTCTTCTGCTACAGCTAGGTCACTGGCCTGTGCTACAGGTGGGGACTGTGAGGGATGAGCAACAGGTGAAGTGACCTCGGTGTCAACTGGCTATGACACTGATGGCAAAGGCAGTTGCACAGCTTGCACTGGAGCATCTACTGCCTGAGACACAGCTGGTTGGGACAGCTGTGGAGATGAAGTCTGAGCAGCTTCTGAAGGCTTATCTGTCCCAGCCTTGGGTGATGAAGAGGGTGCAGGGCCTTTTTTGCAGCTTGTTCCTCTATCTCAGAAACCAGGAACTGTGAAGGGGATATTGGTCTATGCACATCCAAAGATGAGAGAGTCTCAGTACTGATTGAGTTGGAACTCTTCTTCCTTTTTCTTTGATAGGTGTGTATAGTTGCTTTAGCTGTGTCAGCCACCTGTGCCACAGGTGGTGACATCTCCTTCTTTAACTCCTTCAGAGTCTTCTGTTGTTGAACCAGCTGTTCTTTCATAGATGGTTTGGAGCTCTGTGAGGTTTTAGAGATGATTGCAACCTCTGCATCTGACTGCTTCTGGCCTTGAGGCACATCAAAGATTACTATAGTTGCTGATCTCCTTCATGTGAAACTGCGTTTGAGCATGGCTTCATCAGATTCTTTTCTGAGCTCAGGGGACAGCAATTGTCGCTTGATTCTGAGTTGTTCCTTCAGAGCGTTCCTAGCAGGTCCTGTGGGGACATTTCTCATTGTAGCCATCAGTTCAGACATCTGTTGAAGAAGATGATGATCCCTGGCATCAGAACTGCGAACCTCAATGGGTTTTAATGCTGAAGCTGGATGAGAGTTGTAAGAGAACATTTTCTGCTTCTCTAGGATTAGCTGTT
Source organism: Stipa capillata (assembly GCA_019208055.1). Taxonomy (NCBI): domain Eukaryota; kingdom Viridiplantae; phylum Streptophyta; class Magnoliopsida; order Poales; family Poaceae; genus Stipa; species Stipa capillata. Next base: position 137,870 of record JAGXJF010005356.1, on the reverse strand, counting down.
TCAAAACATTCTTGGCAGATGTTGAGGTGGCTGCTTGCATCTGAAAATGCAAATCTGCAATTTGTCTCAAAAGAATCTTATCTTCATCTGTTGGCTCTGGGATAACACAAGATATTGGCCTAGAGTGTACTAACAGTTGAAGATTCTTGGCAAAGAACAGCTCAAGAAGTTGCTTATTCACCCTTTCATCTGTTTCTGCATAGATCTGTTCTGAAAGATTGTCCATCTCTTCTAGAATGACCTTGTCATTTTCAATGATGGCTTCTTGGATAGAAGGATCAACTTCCTCAGCCTGAGCCTCTTGAATAGATAGAGTGCCCCTTGGCAGCACTACATTTGCAATAGAGGTTGTCTTGACCTTCCTTACTGCTTGCCTGTGCTTCTTTGCAGCTGACTTGCTCACAGATATCTGATCAGCATCTGATAAGGATCTTGTCCTCTTGGATAAGACTGGCTGTGCTGAACTGGACTGACCAGCTTTAGATGCTGCAACAACAGCTTTCTTCTCAGTAGCTTTTCTTTGCCTGTAGGCTTTCTACTGAGCTCTTCTTCTCTGAAGAGCTTCCTCTCTCTACCTCAGCCTCTCCCTCTCCTGATCAGAGTCTGAGATAACAATCTCTCTGCTTGACTCTTCAGGATCTGACCATTTGAGGCCACTATCCTCTCTTTCTGAACCCGAAGACATCTGTAGAAATGAGAAAGATGAGGAAGAATAAGGAAGGAGGTGCTTCCAAATGCAGAAGATAGTAGCTGTGTTGGCCAGCTGTGTGTGGACAAGGTGACACAGGTGAGGACTTAGAGCCAAACTAATGATCTCTGCCCGTTGAATAGGCATACCTGTGTGACAGGTGAGATCATAGTGGTGACACAGCTACGCACGGAGGCGGAAGGCAGATTCGAGAAAACTAGGGTTTAACAAGATTTTCCCTTAAGTTTCGCGCTAGATGTGTTTAGAAAGCTAAACAAGAGTGGAGCCAACCCTAGTTAAGGACAATGTGCTACTGGATTAAGTTCTTGAGCGATTGCATTGACATGAAGCTAGGTTTAAGCACAAGAGGGGTTGGCTGATGCTTACTTTGATCGAAAACTTTGTAAGGCACGGATGAAACGATGTTGAAGCACCTCGGAAAGCTTCTCTGACGAGTTGAAAATCTTTGGTGGGACGAAAACCGCAATTTCGACGAAAACTCTTGAAATTGGCGCTCAGCGGAAGTTTGGGGTTTCTGTGGTCGAACAGGTTTTTCTGGGAAATGCGAGTCCCTTTATATAGGCCGAAGGGTTTTTAAAGTGGCTGTGTCATAGCTGAGAAGATGACTTGTGATGCAGGTGAGTTAAAAGATGCCCTGTGACCTATGGAATTCAAAGGAATTCACCTGAGACACAGATGGATGACTCAGGTGACAAGTTTTTCATTTTGGAGCACCAGGATAGAGAGAATTCGATAAGAGAGAAAGCAAAAGAGCACTATCAGAGGGTCCTTATGAAATCTTTCCAATGTCAGTTTGCTTAGAAAATCAAACAAGCAAAGCTAAAACTGACAAGAGTTGATTTAGAAAACCCAGATAGAATTGAAAACATGCACACACAGGATGTGCATAAGCAGCTCATCGAAAACTCTCAACTCAAAGCATACCTGTAACACAGGTAGGCGACACAGATGAAAAACACGGATAGCATAAACAGTATGAACACATGAGCTAGACACTAAGCAAACCTTCTATAGCAAGTTTGAGACATTAATGATATTCAATTCACTCCTCAGAGCACAGAACCTAGTCTCATCTAAAGGCTTGGTGAATATATCAGCTAATTGTTTTTCAATCCTTACATGGCATAGCTGTATATCTCCTTTCTCCACATGATCTGTAAGGAAGTGGTGTCTCACTTCAATGTGTTTTGATCTTTGGTGGTGTACTGGGTTGTTGGCTAACTTAATTGCACTTTCATTATCACAGAAGAGAGGTACTTGATTAAAAGATATGTTGAAATCTTTCAAGGTCTGTCTCATCCATAATAATTGAGCACAACAACTACCAGCAGCTATATACTTAGCTTCTGCAGTGGAAAGGGCTACTGAGTTTTGTTTCTTAGATGACCAGGACACCAAGGAGTGCCCTAGGAATTGACAAGTATCTGAGGTGCTTTTTCGGTCAATCTTACACCCTGCATAGTCACTATCAGAATAACCAACTAGTTCAAAGTTTGCACCTTTGGGGTACCACAAACCAAACCCTGAAGTTTGAATTAAATATCTCAGAATCCTGCGTACTGCCACTCTGTGACAGTCCTTAGGGTTAGCTTTGGAATCTAGCACACATGCATACACTCAACATAATATCAGGCCTAGATGCACATAGATATAACAAGGAACCTATCATGGATTTGAATCTTTCTGATCAACAGATTTACCTTCAATGTTTACGTCAAGATGACCATTAGTTTGCATGGGAGTGTGAATAGGCTTTGCATCCTTCATGCCAAACTTAGTGATGATGTCCTTTGGTGAACTTTTCTTGTGAGATGAATGTCCCTTCCTTAAGTTGCTTGATTTGAAGTCCTAGGAAGTACTTGAATTCTCCATCCAAAGATATCTCAAACCTCTTGGTCATCATCTTGCTAAACTCATCACTCATTGAACGGTTAGTACTACCAAATATTATGTCATCGACATAAATTTGGTACACAAATAAGTCATTTCCATTTTTCTTAGTGAATAGAGTTGTGTCAACTAAACCTATTTTAAATCCATTTTTGATCAGAAATTCTTTCAGTATATCATACCATGCTCTGGTTGCTTGTTTTATACCATACAGTGCTTTGTGCAATTTGTAGACATGATGTGGTTTCTTAGCATCTTCAAAACCAGGTGGCTGCTCAACATATACTAGTTCAGAAAGTTTACCATTTAGGAAGGCTGACTTCACATCCATTTGGTAGAGCTTGATGTTATGATGAGCAGCATTTGTAAGCAGAATCCTGATGGCTTCAAATCTTGCCACTGGAGCAAATGTTTCACCAAAAGTCCAGACCTTCCACTTGAGTGAAGCCTTGAGCAACTAGTCTGGCTTTGTTTCTCACCACCAGTCCATTTGTGTCTTGTTTGTTCTTGAAGATCCACTTGGTTCCAATGACATTATGATCATGGGGTCTTTCCATCAGGGACCAGACTTGATTTCTTTCAAACTAGTTCAACTCTTCATGCATGGCATTTATCCAATCAGTGTCCTTGAGAGCTTCATTTATGGTCCTAGGGTTCAACACTGGAGACAAAGGAGTAATGTTCACAGAAATTTACAATACGAGAACGAGTAGTCACTCCCCTATTAATGGCACCAATGATTTGGTCAACAGGCTGATCCTTCTGCAGCCTGCTGATCACAAGGGATTCGGGGTTAACCACCTGTGTCACAGCTGTTGGTGTTGCCTGTGACACAGCTGGTTCTTCCTGCGACACAACTGGCTGAGACAGGTCCTCTGCATCTAGTTGATCATGGGCTGGGTTGTACTCGAACTCGATGTCTTGCTCTCCAGTGTCTTCACACAGTGGTGGAGTAGATGGTTCATGAACACTTTGTGAAGCAGATTCTTCCTTGATAGTAGGTCTGATCTCACCAGTGGATTTCTTGAGAATATCCTTGCTCCCTACATCATTAGCAACTTGCTCTCCTTGGGAGTCATAAGATTCATCAAAGTCCACATCTATAGATTCTTCAACAACCTTTGTTGAGGTGTTAAAAACTCTATAGGCATGGGAGTTAGAGGAATAACCAAGGAAAATACCAACATCAGATTTAGCTTCAAACTTAGAGAGGCGTTTGCCGTTTTTAAGTATGTAGCACTTACAACCAAATACCCTGAAGTATGAGACAGTTGGCTTGGAGTTGGTAAGCAGCTCATATGGTGTCTTCTTGGGTAGTGGATGTAGATATAGCCTGTTGATGGAGTGGCAGGCAGTGTTGACAGTTTCAGCCCAAAATCTTGGTGAAGTCTTGTACTCATTGAGTAGCATCCTTGCCATCTTTATCAATGTTCTGTTGTTCCTTTCCACCACACCATTTTGCTATGGAGCATATGAACTTGAGAATTCATGCTTGATTCCATGCTTGTCCAGAAATGCCTCCACTTTGGAATTCTTGAACTCACTCCCATTGTCACTCCTGACCTTGACCAGATTTACTTTTTACTCATTTTGCACTCTGACTATGAGATGCTTGAATTTCTTGTAAACCTGTGTCTTTTTCCTTCAAAACGAACACCCAAGTATAGCGAAAAAATCATCTACAATGACAAAACCATACTTGTTACCTCCCAAGCTCTCATATGTAGTAGGACCAAATAGGTCAATGTGTATGAGCTCAAAAGGAGTGGTGATGGTCTTGACGTTCTTGGGACGATGGGCAGCTCCAACTTGTTTGCCGGCTTGATATGAACTGTAGGGTTTGTCCTTTTCAAACTTCACCTTCTCCAAACCTATGACATAGTCATGCTTGCTCAGCCAGCTGACACTGGACTTGGCTATTAGACACCATGGAGCTGCTGCAGGCTGTTCATTAAAATTAACAATGTACAACTTTCTAGACCTGCATCCTTTGAACACTTGTGAATGATCAGATAGTTTAGAGGCTATAACCTCATCATGATAGAAAGTGACTTTCATACCTGTGTCACACAGCTGTGACACAGACACTAGACTGTAGCCTATCTGATCCACAAGCATAACATTTGATAAGGAATGATGTTCAGATATGGTAACTTTACCAATGCTATTTACCTTTCCCTTTGGAGTTATCTGCATAAATCACATATTTGCTGGGCAGATTCTCATTGGTGATCTCTACGAACTCCTCTCTGCCTACAGTCATATGTTGTGTACATCCACTGTCCACAATACAATCAGTTCCACTGGAGACAGTGTCCTGCAAGTTTAGTTATGCGACTTAGGGACCCAAACTAGTTTAGTTCCCTTAGTAACTTTGTCATATGCAGAAATTGCAGTGATAGGGTTAGTAGGCAAGTTCTTAGATTTCACAGCCTTTGCTATGGATGATATCACATGGATCCTCCTGGGCTGACTATCACCTGCATCCTTAGGCAAAGGGGTTAGTGAACTGTGTGAGCTACCTGTGACACTGGTGGTTCCATAGCTGTGTGCGATACCAGTGACACAGGCAACTGTGGTCTTTGGAACCTAGATGACAGGTGACCACCTTTTCTAATGTCTGGGGCCAACATACTTGGCCACTATCTTGTCTTTCCTGTCCTTTTGCAGAACATAGAATGAGTTAGATGGAATTTTTACCACATTCCTGTTCTTATGACCAACTAGATTGTTGTCATTTGTTCCTGCCTGTCTCATGAATTTTGCTGCAAGATTAGGGTTAGTGATAGCAGACAATTTATCTTTACTTATGACAGGAGTATAACCCAGGCCCTTCCGGCCATTATTCTTCCTGAGTATTTCAGCTCTAATCATTTTATAGTTTTGCATGCCAATGTTGGCAGTGCAAAGATATTTCCTCATTAGCCTTTTAATTTCTTCAAGCTCCTCCATGAGCTTATTGTGCTCATCTGCATCCACAAAGTTAGCTGCAATAGAGGTTGAAGCCTCATTGGAGTTATCAGATACAACACCTGTGGATGTCAAAACATTTATGCGAGTAGCACAATTTAAACAAGTTTCAACAGTTGCAGTAGCAGGCAAAGATATAATATCAGAAGCAATAGGAGAGTTAGCATCATCAATGCATTTGGCATGCATTGCCTTGAGCTCCTTATGCTCCTTGAGGAGAAGCTCATGAGCTTGCTTAAGCTTGTCATAAGCAATCTTCAAGTTTTCCTGATCCAGCCTGAGATTCTCCCTGTCATCCATAACTTCATCGCAGGTTTCTCTGAGCTCCCTGAGCTTATCCCTTAGGGATATGTTTTTCTTCCTCTCCTTGCCATAGGCCTTATCTGTTCTTTCCAAGATACCCATTAGTTCAGCATAATCAGGAAAGTTATCCTCAGTAAGTACCTTAGATTCTTTGGCCATGAGGCAAAGAGGAGCAGAGATGGATGACTGCTGGTCAGCCTTGACATCAATGTTGGAGCTGTGTGACTTGGCTGTGTCACAGCTGGCCACATTAGCCATGCTGATGGCAATGCCTGCAACTTCTCCTTCCTCTTCTGATTCTTCCTCTGAGCCTGAATCATCAGATATCCAAGCTTGTCCAACATATGCTCTTGCAGTAGCTTTATTCTTGGCATAAGTTGGATGTTTGTTGTTGAAAGTTTTCTTCCTCCCTTGGAAGTCTTTTTTCTTCTTGTATTGGCTGTTATCCTTCTTCTTGGCTGGACAATCAGCAGCAAAATGACCTTCTTTACCGCACTCAAAGGATTTGTTATCCTTGACCAGCTTCTTGCCTCTGAATCTGTCGCTTGAGCCCAATTGCTTCTTCTTCCTATAGAATTTTCTGAAGTTTCTTGTAAGCAGATTTAGCTCAGTTTCTTCTCCACTGGTCATCTTCTCATCCAGGTCTTCACTACCTTCACTTTCAGGTCGTGAAGCTGAGGCAGTAGTCTTCAATGCAATATTTTTCTTGAGTGAGGAAGATAGGTTGTGCTTGCTTTCCTGTTTGATCTCCATCTCATGTGTTAGTATCCTTCTTAACACTTCTGTGGGCTTCATCTGATCAAAACAGTGCTTCTCTTTCAGCATCAGTACAAGAGTTCTGTAGGGCTTTGGCAGCACTGACAAAAACTTCTTGATCACATCTTCATCATCAACTCGATTTGATCCAAGTGCCTTCAGCTGATTTGTGATAATGGTGAGTCTTGAGAACAGAGAATTTATGTCTTCACCATGTTCATACTCAAATCTTTTCAGCTTTGATTCCAGCAGGCTTCTCTTGGACTTCTTTAGAGTGTCGTTGCCCTCATATATCTGCTCTAAAGTGTCTCAGATTTCCTTGACAGAGTCCATGGTGCTGACTCTATTGAAATCATGTTCTTGAAGGCCCATGAATATGGCTGTGGCAGCTCTTGCATTATTCTGGATATTTCTTTTGTCGTTGATGCTTGGTATTATGGTGTCTTCCAACCTGTAGCCTGCATTCACAGTTGCTTGGTAAAGACTTTCATTTCGCTCCTCCATAATTCCTTATGGAAAGCTTTCTCATTGAAATAATCTTCACTTGTCCATCTTCTTTTGATAGACCGCAAGCTTCAAGCATATATCTTTACATGATGCTTATCTTGAACTTGCTTCTCTCAATCATGATGACAATCACCACTTGTATAGACTTGTACTTATACTTGTTTTGTCTGTGGGCTAGAGCAAGAGCCCCTTTTATAGACTTGTACTTGTTCTGTTCATGGGCTAGAGCCGTTGTGTGAGGTTGAGGTCACTTGGGTCTTGGATAAGAGTTGCTCATGTAAGTTTGCCGAAGCCAGGTGCGTGGTCATTCACTGTGCCACGGAGTCATCATCATTTCTTCTCACTCGTGGATCCCTACATTCATCACTCACAGAGATCATCAACATTTCACTTATACCTTTACTTGGCGAAGGCTGAAGACGAACTGTCATGTGAGGAGCACAAAGATATGCATTCATGTTGTTCTTGGCAATTGGATGGTAGAGTGTGCGAATACTCATGGGGCGAGACCCATACCACTGAGCTTGCATGCCTATTGTGCAATCTTACATCTCGTCGGACTCCAGAGCAAGCTAGCATGCGATACTTGGTTGCTGAACACCGCAGAACTTTATTGCGACATGGCGCAAGACTTGACCATCGCAACATTCATGGTGGGAGCGACATTACACATGATAGTGTCTTCTGTAGAGGTGGGGTTCACACTCAGGTAGATGTAGATCACTATGTAGTTGGAGCCAGTGTTGACGTCAACACCTTTGTGGAGGCACGTACTAGGCACGGTGAGGGAGCCTGCTATGTCCACCGAGTGGTCTCCCTTCGCCGAGCAGGGTGGATGCGAGGTGGGGTCGTTGAGGCACCGCATCCCCAATCCTTGGTGGCGTGGAGTAGCAGTCAATGGCGTGGAGGGCACCCCCGCCACCATGGGGGGTACATGGTTGCACACGAGGGCAAAGAGTCATGCACGTGAGGTGGTCGCGCATGCGGGAGACAAGGTTGCACATGCACAGGTGAAGTGTTGCATGTGCAACCTTCCTCCTAGCTCCACCCTTCTTCTTCTTTGGTGGCATTTCTCTCACTCCTCAACCTTCACTCGCACATCAAAAAGGATGTTGTCGTCAATGCCCATGTGTCTTCGTGCAAATGATGTTGGTGTCATTGACGGTTGCTTAATGTGACTTGTTGTTCAACATCCCCACGATAGGTGCCAACTATTGACGAGTGCTCTCCTGAACAGTAAACTTGTGGCCCCCTTGTTTGGGTACAACGAGAACGCACGGGGAACTGAACGACACAACATACCATCTATGGCACCAACAACCTAACTAACACGAGAGCCGTGAGAGTATGGATGGCAGAGGACTATAAATATATTGACCTTTCTCCCAAGAGGCCAACCACCAAATGATAGGGGGTGCCTCCCTATTTATATGGATGGTTGAGGGCAATGTATGTGAGTCATGTGAGGACTTGGCAATATTTGTGATGAATATTTTGCTACCATATGTGGAGTTGATTCTTTTGGTTGCATGAATTTGAGGTTTGAATTACTTGTTGTGTCATTGATAAGTTTGAGTTTCTCAATTTGTCTCAAGGAAAAATTGAGTGGATGAAGGATTTTTCTCATCTGACTCGGGTCAAGTGGAAAACTTGTGCTCGCAACGCTTTGCTTGGTCTAGTGTGTGCAGGTGCGAGTTGGGTGCGGCGATGGTTCGGCCATATGGACCGGCATGAGGCTTGGAGGGCTGAGATGCGGTCAAGGAGGTGGCGACGATATCGTGTGGCTTAAAAGCATGTACGCAGATGACAAGAAAGCGAGTGGAGACGAGACGTGAGGACCAAGTCAGTGCGAGGGTGTTTTGGTAAAAATGCGGAATCTACCGAAGCATAACCAAGAAACTGCGGTGGCGGCCAGGAAGCGGTTTAGGGTTAGTTGCTTAGGGTAGAAGGAAAGATGGATAGAGGATGGGTTACTTAGACGCTTTGTGATATGTGCTAAGTGCTCATGCCATTTAAGTGGGCTTAAGGCCCAAGTGGTGGGAGGCATGCCTCCACCACTATAAAAGGAGGGGTAAGAGGTGTTTATCCCTCAATCCTTTTGATTAGCTTTTGAGAGCTGCACTTTGAGGAGTGCTTTGCCTAGATGAGAGGCTTGTAAACACCAAGAAAACCCATGAAAATTCAATACAAAAAGATTTCTCCAATCCCTATGCGTTCTTGAGCTATCTACTCCATGACTCTTTTTAATTTTTGTTTTCTTGCCTTCTTTGTGGTTTGATTCGTGGTATAGCAAGTAAGTGATGGAGAGATCATCTCTAAACTGATCCCATCCAAGCATATCCAAGGATCAACCCTTTTCCTTCTTGATTTTGAGTTTTCTTGAAGAAAAAGGCAAGAAATGGGGTTTTGTGATTAATCTTTGTAGGGGTTTGATGCTGCGATTTGGGGCTTGGAATAGGTTGCTGGGACATGTGAGATGATACCATATTGATTTGAGATCAAGATTCCTCACGAGCTTCCTTTCCCCTTAAAATTCCTCTTTTTCTTATTTCTAAGGGCTGATTGAAGAAAAAGGGTAAAGGTCTTGATTTGAGAAGTTTTTATGGAGATCAACACTTGATCTAGATTCACAAGACCTTCCTACACATTTCTGCAAATTTTGGTTTGATTTGATTGGGTAGATTCTGAATTAGCTAAAAAGTTGGATCGAAATCTCAGTTCTGGAACCTGGCTGATCTTCTGCTGAATTCTTCAAATTCTTCAGTTTCTTCAGAAATCACGGAGTACCCAATTCTTCAATCTCAGAAATTCCGAGATTCACTACTGTTCTTTCTTGCTGAGTTCTTCAGTTTCTTCAGAAATCTCGGAGTGCCCGATTCTTTAATCTCGGAGCCTCCGAGATTCACTACTGTTCTTACTTGCTGAGTTCTTCATTTTCTTGAGAAATCTCAGAGTGTCCGATTCTTCAATCTCGGAGCCTCCGAGATTCTTCTTTCTTCAGGCTGAATCGCTTCACTAAGAACAGAACCAAAAGTCATTTTCCGGAAAAATTCCCGAAATTTTCGAAATTCTCTTTTTCTTCAGGCTGAATCGCTTCACTGAGAACAGAACCAAAAGTCGGAATCTCCGAAAAAATTCCCGGAAATTCCAAAATTCTCTGTTTCTTCAGATTGGGTAGCTTCACTGTTTCGGCCATAACTTTTGCGTTCGAACTCAGAATTTAGTGATCTTGGACTTGTTTCGAAGCTATTGGTGAGCTCCACATCACCAAGGGATTTTGGGAGTGTTTTCACTGCATCTTCACTCTGATCATACTAGTCTTTTAATATGACTATGTATGCGAAGAATTTGTGAAAGAAATTTGAATTCGACATTCACCCCCCTCTGTCGGAAGCCACCGATCCTACAGGTGGTATCAGAGCCCGGTCTCGCTTCTTTATAAGCTTTGACTGGCTTTGTGAGCCATGGCTTTCCACGGATACTCGACTCATCCTCCTGTCTTCAATGGCACGGACTGGGAGTTCTGGAAAAATCGAATGAGAATCTTTATCCAGTCAGAGGGGCTTGCTATTTGGCAAATCATTGAAATGGATTTTGCTCTTCCTACGGAAGTGACACCTACAAATCAGGCTGATGTTGAAAACAATTGCAAGGCCATCAACTATTTGCTTTCCGATTTGGATAGGAAGGAGCATGAGTGGGTTTCTCATCTTGATACCGCTCACAAGATTTGGTCGACCTTGATCACCTATCATGAGGGGTCCGACCAAGTCAAGATTGCTCGAGCGGATCAGTATAGAGTTGAATACAATCGTTCTGAGCAACGATCTGGGGAATCAATTTCTAAGCTTTTTGAGAGATTTGAAAGAATAGTGAACAAGCTCAGGAGTGTGGGGGTGAGATACTCTGACTCAGAGATGGCTAGGCATGTGTTGAACACATTAGAGCCCGCTTTTGAAGTGCGAAAGATTACCATCCAAGGGTCTGCAAATCTTGCCACTCGCACACTCGATCACCTGTTCTCCAAGCTCTCCACTCATGAGATCACTTCGGAGAACAGAAATGGCTCTAAGTCCAAGAGTTTGGCTCTTGTTGGGAACACTTTCGCGGATCCATCGGGGATAGTGTCTGTTAGTGTCAACTCTGACACTTGCATACTTTCTTCTTCTTCTGAATTGTCTCTTGCAGCCTTGTCTTCTTTGTCTGATGATCAGCTTGAATCTCTTCCCGAGGATGAGCTCGCGTTATTTGCAAAACGCTTCTCTAGGGCATACAAGAATGTGAGAAATAGGAGAAGGAAATCCTCGGACATCACCTGCTATGGATGTGGTGAGAAAGGCCACATTCGATTCGAGTGTCCAAATCCTAAAGAGAGAAACAAGTTTTCTTCTAAGTTTCAGGACAAGAGAAGGAACAAGATTGGATCGAGGCCCAAGATGCGTGAGGCGGAGAAGAATCTTCGTCGAGCTCTCACCGCTTTTGGAGATAGTGACGATGGCCTGAACTCTTCTTCATCTTCCTCCTCCTCAAGCGAGGATGAACTGGAGCCGCCCAAGCACAAGAAGAAAGGAAAGAAGAAGGTAGAACATGGCTTCACCGCATGTGCTTCATGGCGAGATCCAAGGAAGAGAGCGATGATGAAGATCTTGTAAGCGAAGTGAGCTGCACTCTTGATGAACTGCTTGATATGTTTGATGTGCAAAATGATGCCTTGTTTGCTTGAATCAAGAAATCTAAAGATCTGACTATAGTCAATTCTCTTACACTAGAAATTGTTAAACTGAAGAGTAGTGATGATGCGTGTGCTAGTTGTGATGTTTTACACAAAGAATTTCTTGAAGCTAAAGATGCACATGCTAGTGTAAGTGAATTGCTCAAGTCATCCATGATTGAAATTGATAAACTTAAGTCGAGCCCTTGCTCCTTTTGCACTTCTAAGGATGATGACTTAGACATTCTCAAGAAAGAAATTGACATACTTAAGGCTTCACATGCTAGTTTTCCTTCTTGTGGATCTCTAGGATGTTCCTCTAGCTTAGCACCTCTAAATGAATTGATTGAGATGAAATTGTGCTTTGCTCTAGGTTTCATATTGCATATATTTGTCATTCAAGAGCTTATGGTCTATAAGGACAATCTAGCCAAGCTTAAAACTGTTTATCTTGCTGGTTGCATTGTTCACTCATTTCATGCTAAGGAACTCAAAAATGCTAAGAATCAACTTGCTAGCATTAGTTCTAAGAGCACTCAAGAATCTACCCCATGTTTAAGATGCAAGTATTTGGAAGGTAGAAATAAAGAATTGAATCAATCTGTGCTTGAAATGAGAAGACCTGTGTGTGATAAATGCTCAAATCTAGTTGAAGAAAATCAAGACTTAGGAAGACACATTTCTGAGCTTTATATAGAAAACTCACTTTGGCTAATGCTACTGTTTCTAAGTTACCTGTTGATGCTTCTCATGTTACTTCCTCTACTTGCACATTTTGTCGTGAGCTTGAGAATGATGTTTCTGCTATGCATGCTGCATTTAGAGGGAGGTTTAAGAAAACAGTAGCTGAGACATGTAGCATTGCTTGTGTGTCTTGTGAGTCTCTAAAACTTGAACTAGGAGCATACAAAGAAAAGTATGAGAAAGTTGTTAGAGTGTCAGATTCAGGAGCTTGTCTTACATGTGCTCCTTTGCTTAGGGAAGTTGACTACCTCAAGAAAACTTTGGAGAGATTTTCTGGAGGTAGAAAAGAACTTGACATGATCTTAGACAAGTCTAGAGTTAGCTCAGGAAAAGGTCTAGGTTTTAATCATGTGAAAGAAAATAAGAATCATCCTCCTCATCCCATTGGTTCTCTTGATAGAGGCTTGATTGCAATAGCTCAGGGGGAGAGGGGAACAGTGTTCAAGTCAGGTGGCTATCTAGATTCATCTCTTAAGGACAAGAGTGCTTCAGCTTCAGTTGGTGCTACCTTACAGAGGGTAAAATACCGATGCACTCACTGTCATAAGGATAGTCATCTTGTTGAGTTTTGCTTTCGACGTCTCAAGGAGGAGCGTCGTGACCATGTTTGTGCTCTTAGGGGTATTCAATGATGTAACAATACGTTGAGTGCTCCTAAGACACACACGAGGCCTCAACATGTTGAGGTTTCTGGTGGCTCTATCAGGCGACAATATTTAGGTCGCTTAGAGTCTTCACGCCATCCTCTTGGAGGTGGTTCATGTGCTCTGGTTCACGCCGTCGTAGAGTTGCTCAAGATATTGCATTGCATGCTAATCACTCACGATCTTTTGTACCTATTTAGTGAGTGACTGAGTACTGGATTCAAAAATCTTTGCTTACTAACCCCAGTACTGAGTCCACTCGTTTTCGATCTTTTGTGTAGGTTGACCGACGAGGGTTGGTGAACATGTGGCTCGTTGATTCTGGGTGTTCACGTTACATGACCGGAAGCTCAAAATGGTTCACCTCCCTCAACAAGACGTCCGGTGATGAGTTCATCCCCTTTGGAGACGACTCCCGTGGACGTGTGACACACAAGGGTGCAGTGCGAGTCAACAACAACAACATCCTCAAAGATGTTGCCCTTGTGAGTAAACTGAAATACAACCTCATTTCTGTTTCACAACTTATTGATGATGATTATGAGGTATGCTTTAAGAAGAATGGATATCGTGTTCTTGACTCTTCGGGTGCACTTGCTTTTGGTATTTCTCGCCCTGGTAGAGTCTTTGCTGCTGACTTTAGTTCTTCTGAGTCTAGATGCTTTCTTGCCACTAGCTCTTCAGTTTTTCAACTTTGGCACCGGCATTTGGGGCATGTTGATTTTGATCACTTGATTAGAGTTGGCAGTCTTAATCTTCTGAGAGGCTTGCCCAAATTCAAACCGGTCAAGGATTTGGTTTGCGCTCCATGTCGGCATGACAAACAAGTTGCTGCTCCCCATCCACCTGTCAATCAGATGAAGACTGACGGACCAGCTCAGTTTTTACACATGGACACTGTAGGTCCAGTAAGGGTCCGATCGGTAGGTGGGAAGTGGTACGCTCTTGTCATTGTTGATGACTATTCTCGGTTTTCTTGGGTGTTTTTCATGGAGCATAAATCTGAAGCATTTGAGTTCTTTCAAGATTTGGCTTTGAGGCTCGTGAATCTTTTTCCTGGTTCTTTGAAGGGAATTCACAGTGATAATGGGTTAGAGTTGAAGAATGCTTCTTTCGCAGATTTTCTTGCTAATCGTGGTATTGAGCACCAATTCTCCACTTTACGCACCCCTCAGCAGAATGGTGCTGTGGAGAGGAAGAATAGGACTTTAGTTGAGATGGCAAGAATGATGCTTGATGAGTATGGCACATCGCGACGGTATTGGGCCGAGGCCGTCAACACTGCTTGCTATGTGTCAAATTGAGTTTTTCTGTATCCTCTCTGCACGTGACATCTTATGAGCTTATGTTTGGGAAGAAGCCAAATGTGTCCCATTTTAGGGTTTTTGGTTGCAAATGTTTTATCCTGAAGAAGGGTCTTCTCGACAAGTTCGAATCGCGCACTTCTAATGGTATTATGCTTGGATACCCTGGACATTCGAAAGGATACCAAGTGCTTAATCTTGAGACTAGCACCATTGTGGAGTCCTGTCATGTGACTTTTGATGAGACTAGCTCTGCTAGACCCGAGCTTTCAGGTGTTTCACAAGAGTCCGAGTCAATCTTCCAGGATGAAGATGGCTTTGAAAGTGGCGTAGGCCGTGCCCCCACTTCTCAGGCGGCAGCTGCTGGTCCTCCAGTGACTTCTTCAACACTAGCTGAGGGTCCAGCACCGATGACTTCATCATCGGTGGTGGCACCTTCTTCACCGGTAGCTCAGCTTCCTACCTCTTTGACAGCTGAGGTAGAGGCTGCCGAGGCTACTTCCACTCGAATTCTAGATGATCTCGGGGGTCCACAACGCCTCCAGAAGGATCATCCTCCAGCGCAAATCATCGGCGACATCTCTGAGCGTGTAACTCGCTCCAGGTCTATTCCTTCCTCAGAACTTGCACATTTAGCTTTTGTTACATCTTTTGAGCCCAAAGATATATGTCATGCACTTTCTGATGATAGCTGGGTCAATGCCATGCATGAGGAGTTAGAAAATTTTGAGAGAAATAAGGTTTGAGCGCTTGTAGAGCCTCCACTTGGTCACAATATCATTGGAACCAAGTGGGTGTTCAAGAACAAGCAAAGTGAGGATGGCATTGTTGTTCGCAACAAGGCTAGACTTGTAGGCCAAGGGTTTAGTCAAATAGAGGGTTTTGATTTTGATGAGACCTTTGCACCAGTAGCTCGCTTGGAGGCTATACGCATGTTGCTTGCGTTTTCAGCTTCTAAGAAGTTCAAGCTTTATCAAATGGATGTGAAAAGTGCATTTCTTAATGGTTTCATTGAAGAAGAAGTCTATGTTAAACAACCTCTAGGATTTGAGAACTCTAAATACCCTAACCATGTGTTCAAACTGTCCAAGACTCTCTATGGGCTTAAGCAAGCTCCTAGAGCTTGGTATGATAGACTTAAGAGCTTTTTGATTCAAAATGGTTTTGCAATGGGGAGGGTAGGCAAAAAATTATTTCTTCTTAGACGTGACAATGACCTTCTGATAGTGCAAATCTATGTGGATGACATAATTTTTGGTGGCTCCTCTAATGCTCTTGTGTCCAAGTTTTCTGAGATGATGAGCAGGGAATTTGAGATGTCTATGATGGGTGAGCTCCAATACTTCTTGGGGTTACAAATCAAGTAGACGAAGGAGGGCACTTTTGTCTATCAGGCCAAGTATACCAAGGATCTATTGAAGAAGTTCGGGATGAGTGATGCCAAGCCAATCAATACCCCGATGTCTACTGCAACGTCACTTGGTCATAATAAAGAAGAAGAGGCGGTGGACCAGAATGAGTTCAGGAGCATGATCGGCTCCCTCCTCTACTTGACGGTGACAAGACCGGACATCCAATTCGTTGTTTGCCTGCCACTACTAGATATCCCATTTTAGCCGAGGGTCAAGTCATCGTCGGCTATAATAGTTCACAGTCGGGTAACCATATAACCGATGGCCCACCGTCGGCAATCTCTCGTCGGGGATGCTTGGTCAACTATTACTCTAATAGCTGATGGTACGGTCGAGTATTATTTTTGCCTACAGTAATTACCCGACGGTGAGCCGCTCGGCCATGTCTTGGTCAACAGCTGGCTCGACATTGTCCGATGACACTATAGCCGATAGTTCCCTGTCAGATATATATTTTCCGATGGTTATTTCTTCCCATCGGTATTAATAGTCGACGGTATATACCCCATCAGTTAGTACAACTATTGATGGTGTATATACCCCGTCGGGCATACATATAGTTGAGAGGCCGGCCAACACCGTTAGTTTGTAACATTGCCGACGGCTAAACTCCCCATCGGCACATCATATATCCGAGATGTTTTTGCACCGTGGTCACCTCTCGGGGATTTCTTTCGCCGAGGGGTGTTGCACACTGTGGAAAATGCAATTTAATCCCGTCGGTTGTCATGAAAAACAGAAGCATTTCAGAATATTGTCATTTCAAAACAACATTTCATAATTGCACAAAGACACGTGAAAAAGAACATATATTATATTGCACAATGTATCACACAGGCCTAATGAGTTGCATCCAAATTACCTTAACCATAATAATGATCCATCTAGGAAGTGCCGAAGTACAAAACAAAATAGTAACTAGGATATAATGGTCCAAACATTTTGCATAAAATAAATTGTCCAGAAAATTCAGAACTTCGCTTTGTTGAAAGACTTCAAGAAGGTCATTCGACTCTTCACCATTCATCACCATAGTAATCGTCACGCTCATCGCCATACATATTATCATAGTCATCATCATTCATATCATGATCCTTGTCATGACTGTGACTGCCTCCAGTTTTGCTTCCCATGCCCTGAGAAATTAATGATAATACTGGTTGTGAGAAAGATGAAAAATAATTTAATGTAGTTGTAATGTAAGTGAGCTACATGGAACAAACTTGATTGTTCTTTTTCTGTAATCTGCTACGCAAGGACACAGAAAGTTAATCACGTTTTAGTCATGGTATGAATGTAGGATCATATTACAATGATTCTACTGAAAATCATAGTCACAAATTAATTAAGGGCTCACCGAACTGAATAGGCTAAACAAATGTTATATGCATATAAGTTGGTGTCTCTAGAATTCACTGTTACCAAACTTAACCAGAGTGCAATTGCTTTACTTTTTAAATGGTTAGTACTAAGACCTCATGTAAGTGTACGGGAAGAATTAAACTTCAATTCTGTAGTGGTAAACTAGCACTTCAATGCTCTCTTGACCATGCATACAGGAGACAATGACCAACAATGTAAGACATCTACTTGTTGCATCAAGCACGTGGTGCTTCAGGATGTAACCTGTCTCTGCCCAAAGCAAAGATGATGCTCAACTGACACACATTCATATCGAAGCAAGCATGTTTTGCTGCCGTGCTAGTAGATGCCACGAGTAGGTTCACTAGTAGATGCAGCATTTTTCCTTTTTTGCTAGTTGCTGCTATAATGCCTGAAGCAAAATTAGCTACTGCATCACTACAACAAAAAGATGGCTACTGAATTTTCAAATTTTCTATACATTCATTCAGATGCCTCTGTTAGGCTTACTTATACCTTTGTTAGTGATCTGTGAAATAGTAAGCAGCTTACAGGAATTTGGTTTTCTAGTTACTATCTCCCATTTTTTATGTGTGAAATTGATCAGTGTGTGATTGTTTCTATAGCATTTTTTATTGAACTTATCGCAGAAATGAAGATGGAGCAGGCAGCTAGCATGTTTGTAATTTTACAACGGCTAAAAGGACTGCATAGATGCTTATCTACTAGCACTTTTGAATAGTGCCCATTCTGGATGTGCTAAGTCAGTCAATTTGTACATGACTTATTGTTGTCTTTTAATGTTGACTATACATCTCCAAGTAATTAACTGAATATTGCTTAAAGAAACATACTAACCGGTTTAGTTTCATCTTGACCAACAGCATCTCGTCCCCTTTCAAATCCAACTTCAGAATCTGATGTGGCCTATATGAAACACAAAAGATACATTAAAAGCAGTTCTAGATTTTCATAAGAAGTTTTCTGAATAGTTTTATTGCTGCAAGCCTACCAATGAGATGTATTAAACTTACCATGTCAGGTGCAACTGATTTCATTAAGGCATCAAAGTCCACTCCTCCTTTCTCAGCCAAAGACTATAGACATCAGCAAGTCAGCACAACCCCATTCACTCATAGACTCCAATTTACAAGAGAAGGAAAGATTACCCGCACAACAAGCTCAATGCCTCGATAATGCTTGTTCTCTCGCTGCAAATGGTTGTTTTCTCTTTCTAGACGGTCCTCCCTAGCAGACCACACCGGCTGTGAGACCATCACCCTTCTAGACTTAAAGTTGGACTTCTCTGTTTTGGTAAATGCCTCATCAGCAATTCCCAGCCTGCCATGTGGCATTCTACCTGCTACTTCATAGATGATTTGTCCATCTAATTCTGGGTGCTCCTCTTCCTAGTTTTCTCCATAGGCATTGGTCATTGCATTATCAAAATTTTCCTTTACCAAATAGAAAATTATATGTAAGCTACAGTGTTATGAACATTGTTCTCACTATGATTAAAATTAGATATGCTACAAAGACTTTACTAACCCAAGGTTCAGCAGTTCTTTGACTGCACATCTGCTCTTGATCAGTCCCTCGACTCAAATTGTGAGTGTAAAGCCAAGCACCGGAAATTCCAAAGTCTTTACCAGTTTTAAGTTTCTGCATTTCAAAAATGATAAACATCATCCAACATAAATGGAACATTGTTCAATAATAAGAAAGATGCTTCAGGAAAAAAAAGAGTACCAAATATTGGCATGTAGAGACAACACTTCTCCCACTACTACAATGGAAGACGGTGTTCCCATGAGCTAGTCTGTTCTTCTTGTTGGTTAAAGATTTCTTTCTAAATGCATCACTACTCCAATGTTCGCAAAGTAAACGCCAACCAACAGTGGTACCAAAGTCAAGTGGCTTAGCAGAAATTAAAGCTTCCTTCGTTGGCCAGCAGTTACCCTCCTCATCCACTTCCGTTAGTTCTGTAAGCAACTGTCCCTTCTTCTTTAATCTTTTGATGGCTGCCGCCTTCTTATGTTGCATCTGCCTCACTTTCTTCGTGAAGTTCTCCTCCAAGACAGCATCTGCTATCTCTTGGTTCGATGGGTCACACTTGAAACGCCACTGCCAAATAACATCTCAAAATATTATCTATAGTTAGTTGTGCATTTGTGTATCTATAGTTGTGCATTTGTGTAAATGACCATAGTAGTAATAATGTGATTTGAGAACCATCAAATATTCCAACAATTCAGAGATAAACTGTGTAGACTCCATGACAACACATATGGAAATCCACTGTGGTTGAAAATATATTTCTAATCAGAAGCAACTGTATGTGTCACAGTGCACATTCTTGGACTCCAACACACGAATGGCTGGACACACAATTATATTCTTGGACTCCGACACATGCTCAGCAACAAGCACGAATATTAATATGGAAATGTGTAGATTTGCATAACATCATGTCTATTTCATCCATGAATTTTTCTAAATTTTTTATGTAAGCAGAGTGAGTGCAGATGCCTTACATTTTAAATTTAGGACATAGACCTCATGTAAGGATAGGAACACAACAAAACTAAGTCGATTTGTGCATGGCCGCGAACAAAAGAAAGAATTCTAACTACTAGTACCCATCGACCATCAAAGCATCTGCAGAAACCAAACATATAAATGGACATACTTACCCAAAATTCTTCCACAATTTTGGAAGCTGTTGTTCTTACTCCTAGACCATGGGACCACTTGTAGTCCTCCCAATACAACACTGGTTTCTTATCATCTTCTAGACCAATTGACTCTGGATACATCTGGTGCAGTAATGCACCTTGCACCGTTTACGGATCACGAGCAGTGTACGGGTGCGTTTCCCATTGACTATTATGAATATAGATTACAGAAAGTTAGCATATGAATATTAGTTGCTCCATCTAGAAGTAAAACAATTGAATTATTTAATACTCACATGCAACAGGAACTAAAAGGGGTCGATCTATTTCCACCAATCTGTCTCCAACTTTAGTCTTAGTTCTAGGGATTCTAGCCCTTTTAGTCTTCACAGTTGAGTGAGATAATCTGATGTTTCCTACGGAAGCACTAGAAGATCTGTTTGGCCTAGTTATTGAGACAGGCCTATGATTCAGGCAGCTAATCCTGTTTACATGGTGACAAAATGAATGTTTGTTAGTTACATAAAAATGACAAGCAGTAAACCATTATCAAAGACATGCAAGTGGAAGAACAAAACAAAATGAAACATTATGTAACAATTAAATTAGAAAATACTAAGAACCATATATATATTATTTAGTAGTTGCGCCACTTTATAATATTTATTACTACCAAGAAACAAAATGACACTCAGGTGCAGAATTTATAAACTTTCAGTAATCATCATCATCATATTCAGAATCATGCTCTATCGTGTGATCCTCATCTTCAGCCTCATCTTTCTCTTCTTGTCCTTCCTCTTGTGGTAATTCTTCTTCTTCCTCATCACTACTCTCTTCTAATTCCTCTTCTGATAATTCTTCTTCCTCCTCATTATTGTTTTGATTTTCTAATATTTCAATGTCAGAGGGATCAAGCACATCATCTGACTCATTCCTAGACACTGTGAACTCATCAATAAAGTTGCCAATATCTACAGAAAAGCTACCCTGCTGACCATCTTCTTGGAAAAATTCATTTGTAGTTGATGGGTCATGTGCATTCTCATCAAGGCTACTCAAGCTGCTACTTGGCTGAATCTTGTAAACAACCTGCCAGTCACAAAGATCTCTCCTTGGGGATGTGTACTGCAAGTAATAAGCTTGTGTAGCTTGGTGAGCCATGGCAAACGGTTCAAAATTTCCAAGCATTCAAGATGACTTTATCTCCACCAAACCTAATTTTGCATCTGACCTCATACCCTTAGTGGGGTCAAACCAACGGCATTTCAAGAGTATCATCTCAATTTTTCTGCCTGCAGTGAAGGATAATTTGATAATGTCCTCAGTGACACCATAGTAGTCAAGCTGTTCATCATCTGAGGTGAAGGAAGACAAACAAACCCCTGTGTTCACCGTTTTCAACCTTCTACGTTTTTTCTCATATAGTTCTGATCTAAAGCGAAAGCCATTCACGTCATAGGAGTTATAGGAATAGACTCTAGAGCTACATCCATTAGCTAAATTCCACAAGTCCTCATCAGAATTTGGATCTCTTTTACACTACAATAAAAAGAAAAAGAAGCTCTGATTATTAAAGTAGGAGTAACTGAATCTAAAGCATATAAGGCTAATTAAACTGTGCTTACAGCAATCTTGAACCATTCCACAAATTCTTTTGTCATCATTTGATCAAGGCCCTCCACTGTCAAATTGGGGTGCCTCTTATATTTCTCTTTAGCAAATGCTCTGTAGATGGCATATAATTAATTAGAAACTTTTTGCACGCAGCAGTACGTAAAATGTAAATTTTTCATTACTTACTCTCGAAATCTATCAACAGCAGAGCAATTGGTCAAAATGTACAGCCTTGCTACATTCAACTCTTGATGTGTGAGGTCTCAAGCAATACCCCTTCCATGTAGGTTTCCTTTGTGCTGAAACACATCTAAGGTACACCCATTATTCTGCACCCGTGTTCCTCCATTGTTATATCGAGGATTCTTCTTCCATATAGTGCGAACATGGTCATTGAAGTACAGAGAAACACAATTTGTGATCTCTTGTACAATGCAAGCTTCGACGATTGAACCCTCCACTCTTGCCTTGTTGCGCACTTTTAACCGAAGATAGTGCATTGCCCTGTAATAAATTAATAGAAGGTTCAATGATATAGGACATAAATAGATAACAGTACAATATACACATTCATGTTAGAAAGTTTAACATACCTCTCAAAAACATACATCCAACGATATGTCACAGATCCCCCAACCCTTGCCTCATACAGGAGATGCACCATCAGGTGTTGCATTACATTGAAGAAGCCTGGTGGGAACATTTTCTCAAGCTTGCATAACAAAATAGGAATCTCCTTCTCAAGTTCACGCATTTGTTCGAGATCAATTTCTTTGGCACACAGTTGTCGATAAAAAAAACTTAACTCTGCTATGTCCTTCCATTCCTTTTCAGGGATGAAGCCTCGTAAGGCAACTGGCAGGAGGCGCTCAATGATGATGTGGTGGTCATGGCTTTTCAACCCAATGAATCTTTTTTTAGGCAAGTTGACAGCTTTACTCAAATTAGCAGCAAACCCGTCAGGAAATTTCACTTCTTTAAACCACTTAAGGATGGTCATTTTGTCATCATTACTGACACAATAATTCGCTTTAGGTTTTTGCCACACACTCTTTGAATTCTTGGTCAAGTGTAGCTTTGGCCGATCACAATACTTCTCAATATCGTGGCGTGCTTTGATATTATCCTTAGTTTTATCAGGAATATCAAGGCACGTGTTTAATAATGCCTCGGAAACATTTTTCTCATCATGCATTACATCAATGTTATGGCAAAGCAACAACTTCTTAAAATACTCTAGCTGCCACAAACCACTTACACCTATCCAATTGTGCTCCTTCCCAAAACCTGCAAATGTACTCTTGTCGGTTTTATTAGGGACAAGACTTTGGAGTTCTTTATACACCTCTTCTCCGGACAAGGGCTTTGGTGGATGATTTAAAACTTTTTTTCCTTCAGAAAACATTTCATACTCCTACGAAATGCATGGTTAGTTGGAAGGAATCTCCTATGGTAGTCAAACCAACATGGTTTTTTCCCATTCTTTAATGAAAATGTATTTATGTCAGATCCACATATAGGACAAGCAAGCTTGCCATGTGTGCTCCAGCATGCTACCATTCCATAAGCTGGAAAGTCATGAATAGTCCACAGCAAAGCTGCCTTCAGGGTGAAGTTTTTCTTTTGATGACTATCATAAGTGTCTACACCATTTTTCCATAAATCATCAAGTTCATCAACTAGAGGCTGCATGAAAACATTTAGGTTCTTTCCTGGATGATCTGGACCAGGAATTACTAGTGCAAGTATCAGGTTACTTTGCTTCATGCACATTTCTGGTGGGAGATTATAAGTTACCCCAAATACTGGCCAACAAGAGTATGAGGCTGCTGTAATACCAAAAGGTGTGAAGCTGTCAGTTGCTAGACACAGCCTTACATTCCTTACTTCGTCAGCAAACCATTTATATTCTTTGTCAAATTCCTTCCAAGCTTCTCCATCAGAAGGTGAACCATTACTTTCTCATTGTTACGACGCCTTGCATGATAGTCCATGTGCTTGGCAGTGCTTTGTGACATGTACAACCGTTGTAGCCTAGGAGTAATAGGGAGATAGCGCACAACTTTTCTTGGTATCTTCCTAGAGTAATTTCATGTGGTTGTTTCCTCGTATCGAGGTTCTTTACAGATAGTGCATTTATCTTTATTTTCATTCTCTTTATAATAAATCATACAATTATTGGGGCATGCATCAATCTTGACGTACGGCATTGCTAGACTATGCACAAGCTTCTTGGACCTATGGAAGTTTGCAGGGAGATCTTTTGCAGCATCATCGCCAAAAACGTCATGTATAAGAGTCATTATCTCATTGTAACAAGCTTCTGACTGGTTATGTTGTGTTTTAATAGTCATTAGCCGTCCTACAATGGATAGACGTGATTGTGTGGTCTTCTCATGCAGTGGTTTGTCGGCTTCCAGCAGCATTTTGTATAACTTTTTGGCAGCTTCTGTTGGCTCATTGCCTACAGAAACTCCTCCTGCAGCAATTGCATCAACTAGCACGTCGTCCATTCTATCTACATCCCCCACATTATCATGTTCTACAATTTCAGGTATATCAGGCTCCCCGTGGCTAGTCCATCTCTCGTATCCTAACATAAAACCATTGTTGCACAAATGCAAGGTCATGACATCCCTTTTGCGCTTATGACGGCAAAAGCACTTGGTGCAGGGACAATGTGATTCCCCATCTACAGCAGCATCAGGCAATGAGAACGCACGATCCAGAAAATTATCTAACCCATGTTGCCAAGCTTGAGTGACCAACTTTCCTTTTCTCTCTTTGTACATCCAACTACGGTTGTCATCTACATTACTACATAAATATAGAACTGTTTGGGTTTTATAAATTACTTATATGGAAGCAGGAGGTATAGTATAAGCATATCATGGTTGCAAAGTGATAAGCAGCCAAATATCATATATTCAGTGTGTAGATGCAGACCAAATTTAACCAAGTTTGGTACGTGTCTTGCTGTATGAGTAATCTTTTTTTTTCTAAACCAAGTTAGGTGCGAACTAATTTTGTGAGAAACAGGAAGACGAAGAGAATATTTTGTAGAACCTTAAAGCTAGGCTTTAGCTGGTATTATCACACATTTGTATTGTTTTATGCCTTATAACTAGAATAGCAATTTTAAGGTGGTTTAGCCCATGATTGGTGCAATTTGTTTGGTGCAGTATTGGATTAATTTTTTGTTGAATTAATGAATCTATGAATTTATCATATGATCGTCACTTTTTTTTTGATTCACATCACAATTAGATAGTACGGTAGATGACAAAAGAAATTATGGTCAATACACGTAGGATACAGAATTGTTTGATTGATGCAGTTGGTAGTACTCCGATCTCTGATATTGAACTCTGAACTATGGTCAATGCACGCAGGATATAAATAACTGAATGTTCTCTTTTTGTCTCTTATACTGAACTTTGATCTGCAACTAGGATATTGAAATTAAGGCCCCCTTCTAGACAGCTTATGGGGTGGCTTATGGCCCCAGGGAGCCATAAGCTGTCTAGAAGGCATAGCTTAGCTTAAGCTTAAAATTTAAGCACCTGATTTTCCTATTGGTGGGAGGAAGCCCAGTTTTGGGGCTTCCCGAACTTCTATTAGCAAAATTTACCACGAATGACCAATTATCCGTACTAGTTCACGTTATTTACCCACCACTGCCACTGGGTATATAAAAAAAAACTTCCCAATTTTTTCCTCCCTAACCCGCACTCCCTCCTGCCCTAGCCCGCCCCCATCGCCCCCAGCGCCCCACCCCCATCGCCCCGCCTCCCGCCGCCGCCGGCCCCGCCTCCCGCCGCAAGCCGCCCGACGCCGGCCCCGCCTCCCGCGGCCGCCAGCCCCGCCTCCCGCCCCCGACCCCGCCCCTCCGGTCGCCCCCGGCCCCGCCCCCACCCCCGCCGCCCCCGGTCGCCTCCCGCCGCCGCCGGCCCCGCCTCCCGCGGCCGCCAGCCCCGCCTCCCACCCCCGACCCCGCCCCCACCCCCGCCGGCCCCGGTCGCCTCCCGCCGCCGCCGGCCCCGCCCCCGCCCCCGCCGCCCCCGGCCCCGCCCCTACCTCCTTCTCCGCACTCCCCCTGGCCCGTCGCCTCCGCTCTCCCGCCGGCCCACCGCCCGTCGCAGGTGAGGGTGATTTGCAGCTTTCCCTCTCATCTCATTTGGTCTCGGGTTCAGACCAACTTTTGAACAAAAACACCAATCCCATGACTCGTTTTGCTGTTCATTTTGATGTATATTGATAGTGTTTTTTCTTCGGTGATGATCTTGTCCATAGCCAGATTACTTCTTCTCTAGTGCATGATTGATGAAGGGATGAAATAATATCTTGAGGTAGACACTTCAGTCCATTTGAGCAATTGCTTTACCCACATGATCTTCCTCTTTATTGAGGATTGGCCATACGTATTCTCAAGCAAGTGTTCGCATGGGATTAAACATTTTATGTTTAATTAGGTTTAAGATATCTGTATATGGAATATTGATAAATTCATCTTAAAGCACAAGTCTGTTCAATTAGGTAAAACACAAAGGTCTAATTACTATCTATTTCACTTCAATATTTCTTTTTAACTTGTTTCAATATAGTATAACACAAAGGTTCACAATATCAACAACTAAAATACATATACATGTTGTTCATCATAGCGGCGGCGTCTCGGATAGTTCAAAATTACAAATGAAGAAAATCATAATTATACTTTGCAATCCATTTTTCACAATTTTAATATGTACCTAAATTAGACAAACACAGGAAGAGTTCATCAGTCAGATTTCAGACATTCACCTATTCAAAAATTCTCGGTTCACTAATTTAACATAGGTATCGTACAGCATACATTCGATCACTCATGGGTTCTTGTCACTCACAAGTCATCGGTTCCTATCATTTACCCAATTTCACAATGGCATGTATACATATAATGTTGAGCTAATCAGTAACAATAAAGAACAAAATTTTCAAAATAAGCCATCTGAAAAGATGCAGAAATTCACACCCAAGCAATTAATCCACAGAAAAATATGATTTCCAGTTTAGTATATGTATATTTGAAATGATTTCTAGTTTAGTATATGTTAACGTGATGACTAGGTAGCTGTCCAACTCATGCAGATATTGACAAGCTTTAATTTTACCATGTCGCAGGTTAATTCATCATCGTCGAACCACGTAAAGAGGCTAGTTCCTCAGCTCTTTTTTTGTTCCTCTTCCTGACGTCGGACGCGGACATCAACGCCGACGCCGACAGCCTCCCCACCAGTGACACAGACGCACACCGACCACAGTGCCCGCCTTGTCCTCAACGCCGCTTGTGCTGACAGAAATTTGAAAGTAATTTTTTCGTTCTTTTTTCCATTCAATGTGATACAAGATGTGTATGATATGAACTTTTATGTAACATTTTTTATATTTGAATATTTTGTATCAACATGGTATTGCATCAAGAGATGGAACTCGAATATTTTGTCAAGCATATGAACTCTTCTCAGTTATGTGCAGGAGAACATGCAATTATATTATTTGAGATGTATTAATACGTTGTGCTTGGCATAATTTTACATGTCTTTATAGATGGATAAAGGAAAAACTGGTAAAGCAACTTGGGATGCCGTCGCTCATAGGGTTTTCCTTGACGTATGTGTGGAGGAAGTGCAAGCAAACAATCGGCCGACCCAATGTTTGAATAATGTTGGTTATGTCAATTTGATAACCAAATTCAATGAGCGCACTAAAAGAAAATATGAGCGCAAACAATTCAAGAATCGATGGGAGACACTAAAAAAAGACTATAACATATGGAAGACATTGAACCAACATGCCTCCGGTCTAGGAAGAGATCCTGTCACGGGTACCATTGAGGCTAGCGATGATTGGTGGGAGGCAGAGATTAAGGTATGCATATTTTTGTAGTACTTCTATTATTTCTTCGTTAATTAGAAAACTCATGTGGTCTTGTATTAAATTGCAGAGATGTCCAGAAGCAGCCAAGTTTCGGGTTGCTCCACTTGATAGCGAGGATAAGATGAGAATACTTTTTGATGCTCATAGTGTCACGAATGAACATGCAAGGGTACCAGGTGCAGCATCTCAATCTTCACCAGTAACTGTTGAAATTGAGGAAGAGGATGCAGGATCAGGCTGTGAAGGGTTAGGTTTTGATACCACACCTGTGGGTAGCAAAAGTGGGAAGAAGAGGACAATTGGATATTCACCTAGTCCTGGACCATCAAAAAAGAGAGTTGACAATGATACTTCTAGTGTTATGCATCGCCTGTTAGACATATATGAAAAGAAGAGTCAAAAATCTGTGACATCTAGTGCTCAAGTGACTGCTGATCCCGTGAGAGTAGAGATTGCAGAGATGATGGCATTGGTGGAGAAGGATGGAGCCGAGGAAGGCAGTGATGAGCATTTCTATGCTACACAGCTCTTGAGACATAAAGAATGGCGTGATTTCTTCATCACTTTGAAGACGCCACGTGGAAGGCTAGCATAGCTCAAGAGGACATGGGAGGCGGAGCAAAAGAAGCATTAGTTCCATTATTTGATTTGAACCCTTGTTGGTTATGACTATAATATTATTTGCTTTGGACCTATATTATTATTTGTAATGTCATTTGCTTTGGACCTATATTATTATTTGTAATGTCATTTGCTTTGGACGTATATTGTTATTTGTAATGTCATTTACTTTGGACCTATATTGTTATTTGTATTGTCAATTTCTTGTGAGTGATGCTATTTTGCTTGTTATGGATATGTCATTGCTTGTTATGGACTTATGTTATTCTACTTTGTTGAAAAACGGCAGATGACAGAAGATTCAGATGACGAATTCATCCCACTTCTTGCAATGGCGTACATGTTAGAAACTAGCAATCCATCTCCAAGAAGGCCAAGGAGACTACCTTTCATGACAGGGATCCAGTGGGTTGAGTTAAAAATGCAGGATCCAAAAGAGTTCTACGATATGTTCAGAATGAGGAGGTCAGTGTTTCACATATTGCATGAGACCTTAGTGAACAACTATCAGTTAGAGTCAACTCCTTTCATGAGCTCTAGAGAAGCATTAGCACTCTTTTTATAGACATGTGAGTCACCTCAATCTAATAGTAATGGCGCTGATAGATTTGAACATAGTGCATCTACTATTAGTGTCAAATTTGGTGAGGTTTTGAAGTGCGTGGACCGCATGGCTGGTGATTATATCAAACCAAAAGATCCTGCTTTCACTGAAGTTCATCATAGACTTCATAAACCAATGTTTTTTCCTCATTTCAATAATGCTATTGGAGCAATAGATGGAACACATATTCCTGTGACAGTGCCAGCACATCTCAAAGTGAGTCACACGAATAGACATGGTTATACTAGTCAGAACATCATGGCAATATGTGATTTTGACATGAGGTTCACTTTCGTGGTTACTGGATGGCCTGGATCTATTCATGACACGCGTGTATGGTCTGATGCTTTGGTTGAATATGCGAATTATCCACACCCTCCGGGAGGTAACAATCTTCTATGTCAATTTTATATGTTTCATTATCACTAATTGCTTCAAATATGTGCTTATTTTTCTTTAACTGTAGGAAAGTACTACCTTGTTGATTCGGGATATCCAAACCGAATTGGCTATCTAGCACCATATAAGGGACAACGATACCATGTACCTGAATTTCAACTGGCAGCTCCAGTTGGGATGAGGGAGATCTTCAATCATCGCCACTCATTATTAAGAAACGTCATCGAAAGGTCATTTGGTGTTCTCAAGATGAAATGGCGTATTTTAGGAGGCATACCAAGCTACCCAGTTGACAAGCAAAAGATGATTATCTCTGCATGTATGTGTTTGCATAATTTCATTCGTGACAGTGCTCTACGAGATGAGCATTTCGAGAGGGTTGAGCGAGAAGAGTATATTCTACAATACGGGCCACCTAATGGCGTGGCAAATGCTGCGCCCCTAGATGATGGGACTATGGGGCAAATACGCGATGCCATTGCTATGGGCTTGGTAGCGTGAGAGGGAATATCTACATGATGCGTTGTTATTCGTACGTTCTATTTTTTTGTTGGATAAAAAATTAGTGTGCTTCAATGTGCAATTTACTTTTTTATGACAATTTAACAATTTTTATTTATATTTTTCTATTTTTATATCTCATTTATGTGTTAAACTACGTAAAAAACATATGAAGATAGTGTTAATATCATTCAAACAGCAAACAAACAAGACAAAGGGTATTACAGACTTTTCACAATCCATCTCTGCCTATAAGCTCAAATCTCAGAAGCCGTCTAGAAGGGGAAGGTGGGGCTTATCAGGCTTCCCCACACCGCAGCTTCCCCACACCATTAAGCTTAAGCCGGCTTATGCACAAGCCGAAGCCGTCTAGCTAGAAAGGGGCCATAATACTTCTTTTTGCATGCATGAGTCTAGCTTCTGGTTAATTCTAAGGTTAATTATCAAAGAGCTACTAGTTCTATATGGTGACAAATTAGCAAATCAGTGCTAGAATGAGCCAAAATAAAATTACGAACTGCCAGTGAATCCTGGCTGATGGATCATGCCCTGACTAAAATTCATCGAACTATTTACCGATCTATTTATGCACAAAACGAATTGCAATCAAGAAACAATGTACAACCAGCACACACACAAGCACGTACATATAATTTGATCAGGGTCGGTGTGAGAGAGAGGGGGAGGGGGAGAAAAGAGGGATACCTTGGCGCCTCACTGTGCTTGCTGCTGCGTGCCATTTGCCTGTCCATCACTCCTGCGCACCTGGCCGTCGGAATGGAAGCAGAGGACGCGCGCCTGGGCACCGGTCGGAGTGGAAGCAGAGGAAGCAGAGGGACGCCCGCCTGGGCACCCGTCGGAGAGTAGAGGGATTGGTTTCGGAGGAGATCAGGACAAGTTTGTTTTGGAACACGATCAGGAGACTGCGGTAGTTTAGGACTTAAGGATGTGGGCGTGCGCCGGCACGCAGGATTATTTTGGTGGGCGCGCCAAGAAATCAGCGCCAGATCGCCAAAAAAAGTCGTCCAGCTTAACCATGAGTCCACGACTGCGAGTTCCTGCTCTTACCATAAGAATAGTTAGCTGGAGAGACAAATACCAGACCTCCTTTGGCGTTTGCTTGGTAAAGCCACCACAATGCAATCTGGTGGTCCTGGGTTTGAACCTTTAGAAGTACATAATTTTTTCAGCCGTGTCATTTTTTGAAAACCATCCTATTTGTATTATTTTGGGCCAAATTTTTTCTTTAAAAAATCCTATTTCTATTCTTAAGTTTGTCACATACTTCATTTCTTAATTTTTGATATTTAGAACTCATACTTATTTCAATACAGGACATTAGTACTTCATGATAATTAAAGCACACACAAGCCTCTCTCATCAACCCTTATAGTTTTGACTCTTACTCATTGCTACTTAATGATCAAGCACACACAACCGACTCTCTCATCAACGTACCTAGTCATCGGAACCACCTTCACCGACACGAACAAGAGCATCTCCATCATCGGCTTTTACTTGGTTGAGTCTACCTTCGTCAACATGGATAAGGACGCCAAACATACTTTCATTTTTTTTAATGTCTATATACTAATTAAAAACATTAATCTTAACAATACATTAATTATGCCTTTCAGATATATTAGTGAATTGAGAATATATTTGTATTTGGTCTACAGCCACCACTAGTCTAGGTCAAGGTTGCCTAGCTTCCATCATCAACTAGTCAAGATCTCGCCTTGCTCCCTAGTTGTCATTGAAGCCACTTCCACCGACATAGACAAACATCTCCATCGTAAGCTTGCTTGGTTGAGTCAACCTTTGTCGATATGGATCGACAAGGATGCCAAACATATTCTTATTTTTTAATGCCTCGCTCATACTATAATAAAAAAACATTAATGCACTTAAAAACAATTTCCCCTTTCTTCATATTCCATAAATGAATTAAAAAATTGTACTCCACAACTATACTAGTCAAGTTTGCCTTCCAGCATCAACTGGGTCAAGATCTCGCTTAGCTAGCTTGGTCAACATGGTATAAAGGTTGTCTTCTCTTGTCGGCCTAAACAAGAAAACCGTCTCCCTCAAAATGTTCAAAAACACTTCCATCTTTAGCCTGGACAATGCCATTAGTCTCCACCATTGGTAAAATTAATGGAAATATTACATTCTAGATGCATTAACCCATGGTTTAAACCCATCGGCCATTACAACCCATAGCCATGTGTTAGACTCTAACCATCGGTTATTTAATTATAACAGTCGGCAATTATCTGGGATACAACCACTGGACGTCCCCCATGTTTAGCCCGTTGGCCATTGGAACATAACACTGAGGGTCAACATCAACCGTCGGTTATTATTATTCCCCTCGGGTATTTTCACTTATAACCGAGAGGAACATTTGGACCGTCGGCCATATAAGCTCACAGCCCAGAGTTACATTTGGACCGTCGGATATTAAATTTCACCGTCGGCTACCAACGTTAATTCCCGTCAGTGAAAGCAAAACCGTCGGGTGTTGGTTCGAACCGTAGGGCATTAGAATGGATAACCGAGCGTTGGTTTTTCCCCGTAGGGAAATTGACTACACCGTCTGTTATTGGCAGTCATACCTGTAAGGTTGAGAGTAACCGTCGGGCATTAATGCTACCGTCGGTTATTAGTGTATTAGCTGACGGGCCATCAGCTATTAAATTTCACCGTCGGAAATAAGGGAATTTCTAGTAGTGTGTGTGCGAGGTTTCAAGCCACACCGAGAGACTCCCACCGGCAAGCTATGAAGCGCATCATGAGGTACTTTCGATCATCCCTTGAGTTTGGACTTTGGTATTCATGTTCTTCTATTCTCGGGATTCGGGGTTTTTCTAATTCAGACTTTGCTGGGTGTAAGATAGACCGCAAGAGTACTTCTAGAACTTGTCATTTTCTTGACACTTCTCTTGTTTCATGGTCTTCTAGAAAACAATCTTCTGTTGCACAATCTACTACTAAAGCTGAGTATGTTGCAGCCGCTAGTTGTTCTAGTCAAATTCTTTGGATGATTTCTATTTTGCGGGATTTTGGGTTGTCTTTTGATAGTGTTCCACTTTTCTGTGATAACACTAGTGCTATTAACGTTGCTAAGAACCCAGTGCAGCATTCTAGGACTAAGCATATAGATGTGCGGTTTCATTTCCTTAGAGACCATGTTGAGAAGGGTGATGTAGTGCTTAAGTTTGTTGATTCTGAAAATCAGCTCGCTGATATCTTTACCAAGCCTTTAGATCTGACACGATTCTGTGCACTTAGAGGGGAGTTAGGGATTGTTCATCCCCATGGGCTGGTTTGAGGGGGAGTCTTCTCATTGTGTATCATAGTGTAACTAGTGCATTTTGCATCATTTGTAATATATCATGTGCACTTTACATTTTCACGAGCTTTGTCTATTATCCTTGATGAAACAATGATTTCTACGAGTCCGTTATATGCCATATGTTGATTGTCTAGCTCATTTCACCATGTTTTGACATGTGTTCTCAAGAATCTGCGATGCTAGTTTAATTGGACAACAATTTGAACTTAAATCTTCGATCTACTGATGAGTTGCTTGCTAGGGAATCCTTTGCTTTTGAATCTGCTCATGTCTTTAGTATTGCAACTATGATCTCTGTTGTGATTGGTCAAAGATAGGACTTCATGGTAATCTTGATTAGGACTGCTAGTGGCTTAACATGCCTAGGCTTTTGTGGCTCGGGCCGGAGAATGCTTATTGTCATCACAAGTCACTAGTTTTTGCTCTACATGCTTGAAATCTATCATATGCTAATGTGAAAAATGCTAAATTAGGGATGAATCACTCAAGGTACTTGCTCGTGCAGGAGGTAGTACTTTGGTTGTGACTAATCCAAATAATCATGTGGACTCAATGTGAAAAAGTCAGGATGAATCACTCAAGATACTTCCTCGTGCATGGGGTTGTATTTTAGTTATGACTAATCCATTTAATCATGTGATTACTTAATTCAGCATGTGGTAGAGTATTTTGGTCTTAATCTTGATCGGTTGTCCCCCTAGTCATGGCTTAGTGCTAGGTTGTCATACTTCACTCATGTTTTGATTCATTGCAATTGTGACTATCTAGTCTGGAACTCATCACTAGTGAAATCCTTAATCTACTAAGAACTTGAGATGCTAGCTGCTCTTCTTGACATACATGTCTTTTCATAGTTTGATGAGCATCTATCTGGCATATTAGCATTTGGTGTGTCTCATCTTGGATAATCTTCAACGCTCGCTAAAACTAAAGAATCAAAAATTTTCATTCTATTCAATGCATACATGCTTATTCTTGATATACTATCATTGCATAGTCAAGGGGGAGGTGTGAAGTCCCTTGATGACTATAGTGCCAAAGGGGGAGAAATAGTGATATCAATCATACTCTTGGCATGTTTTTGCAAGATAGGCATGTGTGTGGGTAATAGGAGTGAGGGGGAGTTTCAGTGATTATGTTTTGTCTTCACTCACATTTCTTGGATCTTATTCCTTTTGACATTCACTTGGCCCGGTGCTTGCTTTCTCTTTCTTTTAGCCAAGTGTGAATTCTTGCAACTTGATTGCTTTTAAATCTTTAAACCAACTTCAATTTGATTGATTGAGAGATGTTGGCAATATATTCATCAAGGGGGAGATTATGAGTCATGTGAGGACTTGATAATATTTGAGATGAATATTTTGCCACCATATGTGGAGTTGATTCTTTTGGTTGCATGAATTCGAGGTTTGAATTACTTGTTGTGTGATTGATAAGTTTGAGTTTCTCAATTTGTCTCAAGGAAAAATTGAGTGGATGAAGGATTTTTCTCAGCTGACTCGGGTCAAGTGGAAAACTTGTGCTCCCAACGCTTTGCTTGGTCTAGTGTGTGCAGGTGCGAGTTGGGTGCGGCGATGGTTCGGCCATATGGACCGGCATGAGGCTTGGAGGGTTGAGATGCGGTCAAGGAGGTGGCGACGACATCGTGCGGCTTAAAAGCATGTACGCGGATGACAAGAAAGCGAGTGGAGACGAGACGTAAGGACCAAGTCAGTGCGAGGGCGTTTTGGTAAAAACGCGAAATCTACTGAAGCATAACCAAGAAACTGCGGCGGCGGCCGGGAAGCGGTTTAGGGTTAGTTGCTTAGGGTAGAAGGAAAGATGGATGGCGGATGGGTCACTTAGACGCTTTGTGATGCGTGCTAAGTGCTCATGCCATCTAAGTGGGCTTAAGACCCAAGTGGTGAGAGGCATGCCTCCACCACTATAAAAGGAGGGGTAAGAGGTGTTTATCCCTCAATCCTTTTGATTAGCTTTTGAGAGCTGGACTTTGAGGAGTGCTTTGCCTAGATGAGAGGCTTGTAAACACCAAGAAAACCCATGAAAATTCAATACAAAAAGATTTCTCCAATCCTTATGCGTTCTTGAGCTATCTACTCCATGACTCTTTTTGATTTTTGTTTTCTTGCCTTCTTTGTGGTTTGATTCGTGGTATGGCAAGTAAGTGATGGAGAGATCATCTCTAGACTGATCCCATCCAAGCATATCCAAGGATCAACCCTTTTCCTTCTTGATTTTGAGTTTTCTTGAAGAAAAAGGCAAGAAATGAGGTTTTGTGATTAATCTTTGTAGGGGTTTGATGCTGCAATTTGGGGCTTGGAATAGGTTTGCTGGGACATGTGAGATGATACCATATTGATTTGAGATCAAGATTCCTCACGAGCTTCCTTTCCCCTTAAAATTTCTCTTTTTCTCATTTCTAAGGGCTGATTGAAGAAAAAGGGTAAAGGTCTTGATTTGAGAAGTTTTTATGGAGATCAACACTTGATCTAGATTCACAAGACCTTCCTACACATTTCTGTAAATTTTGGTTTGATTTGATTGGGTAGATTCTGAATTAGCTAAAAAGTTGGATCGAAATCTCAGTTCTGGAACCTGGCTGATCTTCGGCTGAATTCTTCAAATTCTTCAGTTTCTTTAGAAATCACGGAGTGCCCGATTCTTCAATCTCGGAAATTCCGAGATTCACTACTGTTCTTTCTTGCTGAGTTCTTCAGTTTCTTCAGAAATCTCGGAGTGTCTGATTCTTCAATCTCGGAGCCTCCGAGATTCACTACTGTTCTTGCTTGCTGAGTTCTCCAGTTTCTTCAGAAATCTCGGAGTGTCTGATTCTTTAATCTCGGAACTTCCGAGATTCTTCTTTCTTCAGGCTGAATCGTTTCACTAAGAACAGAACCAAAAGTCAAAATTTCTAGAAAAATTCCCGGAATTTTTGAAATTCTCTTTTTCTTCGGGCTGAATCGCTTCACTGAGAACAGAACCAAAAGTCGGAATCTCCGAAAAAATTCCCCGAAATTCCGAAATTCTCTGTTTCTTCAGACTGGGTAGCTTCACTGTTTCGGCCATAACTTTTGCGTCCGAATTCGGAATTTAGTGATCTTGGACTCGTTTCGAAGCTATCGACGAGCTCCACATCAACAAGGGATTTTGGGGGTGTTTTTGCTGCATCTTCACTCTGATCATACTAGTCTTTTAAAATGACTATGTATGCGAAGAATTTGTGAAAGTAATTTGAATTTGACATTCACCCCCCTCTACCGGAAGCCACCGATCCTACAATGTACATTTACATCTCTGCCCCTAAACAATTCATGGCTGTACCCTTGGGCACATGACACCATCAAGAGCACTTTGGTCTTTTCCTTCCTACCCTATGGAATATTCTATAGCATATTCTTTGAGTCTTCATGCGGATGGACGTCTGGTGCTGCAGTGTGACCCGTCATACTCTAGCTTTGCTTTACGGCACTTGATGCCGTAGTAGCTTGGGTCTTTTCTACCGCTCTTAGCACTGTAGTAGCTTGGACCTTGTTCACCGCATTTAGTACCATAATAGTTTGGGTCTTGTTTATAGATCATAGTGTCGTTGTAGTAGTCTGGGTCTTGTTTACCACACATGGGGCCATGGTAGCTTGGATCTTATTTACCGCTCATAGTGTTATAATATCTTGGGTCTTGTTTTATAGTGTTTGGTGCTGTAGTGGCCTTGGGTCTTATTTTATGGCGTTTGGTGTGGTAGAATACTTGGGTCTTGTTTTACGATGCTTTGTGCTGTACTGACCTTGGGTCTTGTTTTACGGCGGTTGATGTCGTGGGGCGACTGCATTTGCGATGCACATCCTGACCTATGGACCAACACCACAACATGAGTATCAAATAGTTAACATGATTGACATGGGGTTGAATCATTACTCGGTTATCTACGTCTATTCGGAGTGGGGTGGTGACCCTTCGTACAACGGGTATTTTATGTTATGCTTATACCAGGTTCGTAGGAGAACCTTCACCTTTTCGTGCTACAATAGCTGCTAGTCCAAACAAGATCGAAAGGAATGTGGATGTAGTGTTGTTCTCTGGCTGCTACCATAATTACCGAAGAAAGGAGGAGGCATCTTTGGAGTTACCAAAAGAGGGAGGTGGCTACAAGGAACACAAGGAATTACCGGAGTATGAATCATTTGCGAAGATATCTAGCTGATTCGTTCATAGACTAGACGAGGGCATCTCCAATAATGTAGGAGATAATATTTTCTTATGTTCATCCATGTCATCTATAGATGACAATAGAAATACATATTACACTGATAGAGAAGAGGTAGGGAAGATTGTCTTCTCCTATATTTGTCGCTCTTCACGAGCGACCCAGGATAAAACCCTAGCCATCGCTGGCGGGTTCCCATCGCACGCCTCCTCTTACTGCCATCGCCATTGGAATTCGCTGCAATGAGGGTGGGGCCTGCCCCCAAAGAGGATAGGCAATTCCTTGGTACACGTGATGTCTCCGCGGTGGACGACATCGCGTGGCATCCTCGGGTGTGCAGTGGTAGCTTCACACAGGTGAGTGACTGGCATGGATGTGGGTTGCCGGGACAGATGAGGTGGTATTGCTGTCGGGCCAAGTGACGTCAGGTGGTTTCCTGTTGTCCTAGACGCCACGAATCTGGCGTATGGGCTACAGAGCGTGGCGCGGTGGCAAGTGACCGGGCGTGGTGCCATGGCGAGCGACCGGACATGGTGGCGGTGGAGGTGCAGTCAGCGTCTCACTGGCATGTGTGGAGACTACAAGTGAAAGGTTGAGGCTGTGTGCTGCAGTGGCTAGCGGCTGGGCTCTTGGATGCGGCGGCAACCAAGTGGCACACGCTAGTGGATAGGTGCATGGCTGCAACAGCTAGCTGTGTCACGTGGCGGTGGGCCCCAGATCTAGCCGCCAAGCTCGGGGGCAGCACCTTGGATCTGGCCCCGTGCAGCGGGTGGATGCAGGCTATCATGGCGATGCTATGGGTGGACGCGGTGACCTCAATGGTGGCTTACTATGTGGCTGTAGTGATGTGACGGCCCGGTGCTCGTTGCGGTGGTCCGACGGTTGCCCTGTGGTGCGTGCATGTTAGAAGCTGGCCTTGGGCCTGCTCCAGATCTAGTTGTGCGGCAGCGGCGTTTGCTTCTAGCAGTCATGTCATTGTGGCCATGGTGGGAGTTATGGTGCATGTGCCCTATGGTTGCCTAGTTGGGATGGAGGAAACAGTGCTCCGGAAGAAATCCTTGTCCCAATCTAGCTCTACTGGCCATGATGGCACCCTTCGACGTTGTTCTCCTCCTTAGAGGCATCGTCGAGGAGCTCGTTTCCTTCCATCCTTGATCTCCGGGTGAAAACCTAGATCTGGTTCTACCAAATCGAGTGACAACAACATTTTGATGTTGCTCTCGAGGCCAGAGGTGATGGAGCAGGCATGAGGAGGCCAGTCGTTGATGCACGTGGATGGCGTGACGACTCGTGTGACAACAATGATGGTGACTTATAGTGTTTGGGTCATGGCTTGGGCTTCGGTGTCGGCTAGTTGGTGTGGTTGTTTGATCTTTTGTGCCCACTTTGTCGTGTCGCGGTGATGTCGGAGCTGCCTTGCCGTGGTGGATGACAAGGCATTGACAATGACTCGTGGATGGTGGCTTCGATGGGTGGCAATCACCAATGAATGCGGTTGACCCAGTGGGTGCAAGTCTGGCACATTTCTCATATGAGGCTCGTTGTCAAGATCAGAGCTGCGTTGTCGTTGTTGCGGTGG
This sequence comes from Stipa capillata, assembly GCA_019208055.1. Classification (NCBI taxonomy): domain Eukaryota; kingdom Viridiplantae; phylum Streptophyta; class Magnoliopsida; order Poales; family Poaceae; genus Stipa; species Stipa capillata. Next base: position 99,084 of record JAGXJF010005356.1, on the reverse strand, counting down.
CCAACCTCTTCAGTGTGGCTTGGTGCGGTGTTGTGGTGATCGATGTTTCGGTGGCCGCGCACGATGAAGTTTGAGTCACCGGTTTGCGAAGCGACTAAGCGATGACGATGACGTTCGGGGGTGGCTTTAGAACATCGACCTTCTTAGTGTTGCATGTAGAGTTTGTGCAGTCTTTGACATATTGGTCCGTGGTGTCCCAGGGCCTAGCTTGGCTAGGTTTTGGTGCTTTTGTAACTTGATTTTCATCCAGTTTCTTCCTAATTAATAAAGCAATTCTTTTCATCTTAATTAAATAGATTGAGGCAATTTTCCTTCGATTTTAAAAAAATCTGTCTATATATTTACATTAATTACAGATCTCCTAAAAATTTCTATGTTAATCGAAGGGAAAATAAAAATATCTAGCCATCTATCTTATTGAGTATGGAAAATCTCTAAGGATTGTAATCCTCTAAATTTTCTATAAAAATCCATTGGATCAATGAGTTCCTAAATGTTGCAGCCATGAGTATGCCCAAGATTTCTGCACGTGGGCCATGCCAGTTAAAAAAGAGAGCTCGGTGGAATGTGTAATCTTGTATTCAATTTTGTTACAAAACCTAATAATTTATGTAGAGTTGAGTTAGGGCATCTACAAAAGTAGAGTATTAGTTGTTAACTCTTTAGCCCCTCCATGTCATCTATAATTGTTGTGAAAATTAATACATACAAAAGTTATCTAGTTCTACACGAAGAGTTATCATTAAATGTATTAGCGTACAAAGCCAGTGAGATCGGTTCTAGAGCTTCAATTTTCGTAGCATCTCACTCTTCACTAAGAGTCAGCATTATTCTCTCTCTTCCTTTTATGTGGTTGTTTGATCTTCTATGCCTAATTTGCCGTGTCGTGGTGATGTCGGAGCTGCCATGTCGTGGTGGACGACAAGGTATTGACGATGACTCGTGGATGGTGTCTTCGGTGGACGGCACTCACCAATGATTGCGGTTGACCCAATCGGTTTTCGGTGGGCGGCACTCACCAATGATTGCGGTTGACCCAATCGGTCCAAGCCTAGCATATTTCTCATACAAGCCTCGTTGTCAAAATCGGAGCTGCCCTGTCGTCGTTGCGGTGGCCAACCTCTATGGGGGCTTGGTGCGCTGTTGCGGTGATCGGCGCTTTGGTGGTCACCCACGGTGAAGTTGAAGTCACCGGTTTGCGAAGTGAGTGGACGATGACGATGACGTTCGGGGGTGACTTTAGAAGATCGACCTTCTTAGTGTTGCATCTAGAGTTTGTGCGGTCTTGGCCATATTGGTCGGTGGAGTCCTCGACCTAGCTTGGCTAGCTCTTGACTTGATTTTCATCCAATTTCTCTCTAATTAACAAATCAACTCTTTTTGGCTTAATTAAATAGATTGAGGCAATTTACCTCTGATTTTTTTAAAATCTAAATCTAAATCTATTTGTATGTTTACATTAATTACAGACCTCCTAGAAATTTCTGTGTTAATCGAAGGGAAAAGAAAAATATCTATCTATCGTATTGAGTCCAGAAAATCTCTAACGATTATAATCCTCTCAAATTTCTACAAAATCCATCGAATCAATGAGGTCTTAAATGTTGCACCCATGAGTATGCCCAAGATGTCTACACGTGAGCCATGCTGGTTAAAAAAGAGAGTCCGGTGGAATGTGTAATATTATATTCAATTTTATTACAAAAAAGAGAAGTTGTTAATTTTTTAGCCCCTTCATGTCATCTATAGTCATTGTAAAAATTAATACATATAGAAAGTTATCTGGTTCTACACGAAGATTTATCATGAAAAGTGTTAGTGTACAAAGTCAAGGAGATTGATTCTAGAGTTTTTATTTTCTTAGCATCTCATTCTTCGCTAGAAGTCAGTATTGTTCTTTTTTTTATATGAGTCGTTATTTTACTTAGCAGAAGAAAGAGCTGATCCTAAACCGTAAAAACCATAATTTACCACTTTATTCGGTAGCTGTAATATACTAAGGCTTTGTTTGGTTTGGCCGGGATGGGCCGGGATCACGGGCCAATCCCCGTGGATCAACCTGGCCGGGCTACAATCCACGGCTTGGCCCATTTTCCCGTTTGGTTTTTTGGGCTCACCCGGGAAAAACCCGTCCGATCCCGGAGCTATGGGCCGTTTCCACTGGGCTAAGGAGCCACTCCTCCCCCCTCCCCGAACTTCCCAGCACCACGCCGACGCAACGAGCGACGCAACACGACTAGGGGCGACGCCGCTCCTCCCGCCGACGGTGCCGCCATCCTCTCCTCCCTGGCGGCGTGCTTCTCCGACGGTGGCTTTCTCCCCGGTAAGCTCCTCCTTCTCCTCTCCCTTCCCCTCTCGCCGTCATGCGTCCTCTGTTGCTTTCTTGGCTCCTGCCCGCGAGCTCGTCCAGTGTTGCTTTCTTGGCCAAGCTCCCCGGCGATGGTTACCTCCTCTCTGCAATTCCGGATTTGAACGAGCTAGGGAGTCACCGTCGCCCGCACACGCATAAGAGCAAGAGAAGCTGCTAGTTCTTGGTGGGCTGCGCGAATTTGGTGGGGAAAGACCGTGTGGTTGTTGAAGAATTCACAGGAATAGTGTTGGGAATTCGGGGGCTATCACATGGATGGGTTGCCTGGGGAGCTGTGCCTCAAGATCTTCCACCTCCTGGATCACCAGTTCCTCGCCGCTGCTCCCCAAGGTTCACTACCAGTGTTGGTGTTGGTGTAAGAAGGAAGCATGGCTGTTGAGGAAGGTGAGAAGAGCAAGGAGATGGATGCCTCAGAACCATCATCGTCCTCAAGGAAGAGGAGGCCATTCAGTGACATTAGTGCAACTAGGAGACGTTGATGATATTCTTCCCTTTGTTGTGGTTTTCAGTTCTTGCAGGCTAAATGAGATGTTGTGCTTTCATGGATTTCCTGGACATCAGTATACTAATGAGCTAACTGCATGTCCCTCTGAAATCTGAATGTAGACCACGTTGTCTGGCTATTTCCTCAAAATTACCTGAGTTTATTGTTGTTAATTTTCTCTAGTTTTAAGTTAATTGGTAGTTGTTTGACATGACTGTAAATAGTTTTTAGCGGCATCGTCGTCGTCGTTCCCTGGCACTGCAATTGCTTCCTTGCAGTCCCAGCATTCTCCCATGCTATAATGCTACATTCTAGCTGCTAGGTGAAGAACCTTACCTATCTATATGAACCAGCAAACTCTCCCAGATTTCAGTGATGTACATATTTGTGTCCTATCGCTGCTATTTATGCAGCCAAATAAATTTGTATCCATCAAGCAGTTGTGCAATTTGGTCATATGTTTCCGGTTAGTGAATTGGTCCGTGGGCTATGTATGTGCATGGGACACCTGAAGGTTTGCATCCTCTGTTATGGGCTGTTTGATCCTTTAGCATAGTAGTACTATACCTAGGTACATCAGGTAGCCCTGCTGACCAAGTGAGCATACTAGTAAGCAATCTGTACTTCGAGTGACCATACTAGTAAGTAATCTTGTATCTTATGATAACAGTGTTAGTTTCATATTTGGGGTCTACTAAACAAATATGTCCCTTTACAAGCTTCACTGAACAGGGCTGCCAGTCCTTTACTGGATTCCTTTTGTTTATGGCTGACTTCACTGAGTTGCATCAGCTTCTCAAGTACACCACACTTGTTAGGAATTGCAACTTACAGGAGTGTGCTCCTGTAAAGGTTGCAGTACGTTCTGGTGATGTCTTATGTTTTGTAAAACTGTGTGTGCATGTCAAGAGTCTAGATCACATTCAAATTTCTGTTTAAAACAGTTGGTGGCTTGGTGTATGTATTACTATCTTAGATTTTGTACTAGCTCTAGATGGCTTGGTGTATATATCTCTATCTTAGATTTTGTACTAGCTACTATTGTACTAGCTCCAGATGGTTTGGGCTGGAGTTGAAGATATCCCCATCCACTATATTTTTCGGAGAAAGCCATCCAGCATGTACTCATGAAATTAAATGACAACTTGATAAATTTATACTTGATTGCTTTTTTCTAGATTGCTAATAAATTTATACTTGATTGCTTTTTTCTAGATTGCTGCCGTCTGGGGTAGAGAAGGAGAGGACGAACCTCCACCGTCGTGGGATCCTGTAGTGACACTGGATCATCTTCGAGTTGGAGAACAATGATGTCATCGACAACGTCAAGGCCAAGGTGAGCTATGCCTTTCTGCCTTCTTGTTTCTTCTCTTACTATGAAATAAGTGTTAGTAGCCTTTTAACTATTTTATATTTTTTTAGTGCTAAAATGAATTTGCGAAGGATAGATCGAATTAGGAAGAGGAGGGAGGAGGAGGACGACAACATGATGCTCTTTCTCTTCCCATCATTATATCTCTTGGGGACTAGAGGGCAAAGAGAAAAAAGGCCACGTCATACATCGATGCTATCCGGCAAGGATCGTGTTAGGGAAATCCTTGAAGGGCACGTTAAGGACTGCCGGGTAGCATTTAGGATGGAGCCTGAAATTTTCAAGTCTTTGGCAAACTATCTTAGACGGGAAAAGTTATTATGTGATACAAGAGTGAAAGTAGAGGAGAAGCTAGCATTCTTCTTATTCATGCTATCACCCAATGCATCCTTTGAGGACCTTCAATATGAGTTCAAGCATAGTGGAGAGACCTTCCATCGCCACATTAAATCTGTCTTCAAGATAATCCCTACACTCTCTCATCGATTTCTGAAACCTCCCAATCTTTAGCAACCACATTGGAAGATCGAGTCAGACCCACGATTCTTCCCTTATTTCAAGGTTCTTACTTTGACATTTCCATCAAAACCAATATCAACTATTTTAAATCTTTGAAAATCACTTGTAGTTTCTTTCTTTGCAGAACTGCATAGGAGCCATCGATGGCACTCATGTCCTCATAACAATATCAGAAGATAAAGCTGCACCCTTTAGGAATAGAAAGGGCATACTTAGCCAAAATGTAATGGTGGCTTGTGATTTCGACTTGAACTTCACTTTCATATCTTGTGGTTGGGAGGGATCTATTACATATGCTAGGGTTTTTAGGTCTGCTATGAACAGCGGTTTTCAAGTACCTCAGGGCAAGTTTTATCTTGTTGATGGTGGTTATGCCAACACTCCGTCCTTCCTTGCACCCTACCGTGGTGTTCGTTATCATTTGAAGGAGTTCGGGCATGGTCTTCGTCGACCCCAAAACCACAAGGAGTTATTTAATCACCGGCATGCAGTATTACGGAATCACATTGAAAGGGCCCTAGGAGTTCTGAAGAAGCGTTTCCCCATTCTCAAAGTGGGCACGTTTCACCGAATAAGGAACCAAGTGAAGATACCAGCAGCTGCTACAATCTTCCGTAATATCATTAGATTGCACAATGGTGACGAGCGCTGGCTAGATAATCAACCAAATAACATACCTCCAGAATCTTTTGTTGATTTTCCGAGTGGTGATGTTCAATACCGTGGGAAACAACGAACATGGCGACAATGAGAGAGACATAATTGTAATGAAAATATGGGAAGATTTTGGACATGCATAGTAGATAGAGGAGTTATGTTTCATTTGATCTTTTATGATGTATTAACTAGTATATGTGAACTCTTTGTTGCTTTTGTGTTAACTAGTATATGTCAACAGTTATAATGTTTGGAAGGGGTTCTCCAAAGTTCTTTAACCAAGCCAAAAGGAAAGGGCCATCTCTAAAAGGTATTATGATATGCTTTTTCTAACTTGCATGATTTTTTTTCTTGAGCAACTTGCCTTGTATTTGACTTTGATTATATTTAACTGTTCTTCTTCTAATAGTGGATAAATCTAGAGCCTCATGGAATTCAGGATTGGAAAAATCTCTAGTTGACTTGCTCCATGAGCATAACAATCCTTCCTTCAAGGGACAGAATTGGTGATCAAGTGAAACATGGAATAAGATTGTGAAGGAATTCCATGAGAAGTATCCGCATGTGACTTTCACAAAGGTTCAAATACAAGAAAAAGAAAAGGAGCTGAAACGAGACTATAGGATGCTCAAGGAAGCAAGAAAACAGAGCGGAGCCTCTTGGAATTAATGAACAAAGATGTATGATAGAAGCTGAACCAGCTCTTTGAAATAACATCATCATTGTAAGATATTCTTTCAAATCTTATCTGATTCATCTATGAGCTAAATTATGTAGCCATTCATTTTTTTATTCCTACACTTTGCAGTCCTTTCCTAGAGCCAAGAAGTTTCATAGTAAATCTTTTCCACTCTTTGATGCTTTAGGTGAACTTTATTATGGTAAGATAAACTAATGGCAGCTTGTACTTTTACTGTTTGTTTGTATTTTATGCTTATCTCTATTTTGTCAATTTGTTTCTTTTGCATAGGACAAACTGCTGAGGGTAGCTATAATTCACATTATCTGCTGAGCCATCACAGTATCTTATTCTTACACAAGTGGACCTTGTGGATGACTCTACCAACACAGAGGTGTATTTTCCTGATATTCAAGAAATAATGGATCATGATGATGAGGATCTAGACTTCTCAAGTGAACAACCAGAGACTAAAGTAGAGCATGAGCAAAATCAGCAAAGGAAGAATCACGCTACCACAAGGAAGAAAGTAGAAAAGGAGCCAAAAAGCATAAGCAAAATGAAGATGTTGCTGGTATGATGGAGAGGTATCTTGCATTGCGAACAAAACAAGCCGAGGAGGAAGCTGCAACATTAGCTAGAGAAAGAGCTGAGGAGGCAAAGACTGTGGATGCCCATCAAGAAATGTATTTTAGTGGTGAACACAATGAGAGAATTATCAATTGATGAGAAAGCCGATGCCTTTGAGGTGTTCAAGAGTGAGCAGAATAGGGAAATTTTTCTTAGTGCAGATAAGCTAGTCATCTTGTGTGGTTAAGAAGGCGGATGGGTCATTGCAGGCAGTAGAAAAGGTACAAAAGTTTTTGTTTGTTGTAAAGTTTATTAGCAGTAAAGTTCCATTCACAAGGAGGATGTTTCTATTGCTTGCATCAAGTTTACTCGATTCTATGCCTTTTCATATATCATCATCTGCATATATTATATCCTTTGGTTTTCATCTCAAGTGGCAATTTTGTTTAGAGCAGCAGCTGCTTAGCATTAGCTTGGCTCTGATTAATATCAGCAGCAATGCTAGTAATTCTATGTATGTGTATATGCAGAATAATTTCTTGATTATGCTCATACGAGCTCATGTCTTGTGGTGAGATGGATTTTCTGTGATATATTATATCATATTGTTGCATCTGCTTTATATATTGATCCTTTTGGATCACAATGCATTCCTTTTAACATCTGATACCTATACCTTTGCTTTACAGCATCATCTTCTGTGAGGCTGTTCCAAACAAAGTTTGAAAGTGTGCTATCATATCAAAGTTTTTCCTTGTCGATCTTCAGCTGTTCTACTTGTTGCAACTTGCTACCGAAGAAACTGTGGCTATTTTTTGACTATTCTCTAGCAGCATGTTAAGATTCTACTCCAGTTTATAAGCTTAGAAGCTGGAATTTAGTTTTAAATGGATGTTGTCAAAGAGTACTTCCAATTTGTCACCTGAATCCATTATTCATTCTCCGGCAGCATTGCTTGTTTAGTTGTTTAGTTGTTTTAACACTGCTAACATTGTTGTTAATTATAGCAACATGTTCTAATGATGGTTTTGAAGCAATGATAGTAATGATAGCAGCAGTGAAGTAATGACAGCAGAAGTTAACGCAACAAAATTCTCCTCTGAATCCTTTGAAAATATGTACCAATCCCTGCAAATCCTATCTAATCCAAACAAACTTATAGTGGAGGGGATGAAGTGATGGAGAATGGATTCAACCTCATGGGGATTAGGTGATAAGAGAGGGATCAATCCAATCCATTAGGGATTAGTTTCCCTAGTGAATTATTTCTCCACCTTCCAAACAAGCCCTAAGAGCATCTCCAACCCGGTACCCAACCGAGTCCCTATCCCTAAATTAGGGTACTGAGCTCCAAAACGGCGCTCCAACCCGCTTCCCTTCGCACTTCCCTTCCCTGTAGCACTGCCCATCCGCCCCTCCCGACTTCCCTTCGGTGGGGAGTGAGCCGGACTTCCCAAATCGCCAACCGCCGCCTCCCCCGTCTCCTCCTCGCGTTCCCGCCCGCCCTCGGAGCCTTCCCTCCCTCAGCGGCGGCCGCCTCCCCCCGCCTCCCCGAGCACCGGCGCTTCCCCGAGCAGATCCGCATCGTCGAGGTCGAGCACCGCCGCCTACCCGAGCAGGTCCCCCTCCCCGAGCACGGCCTCCTTCCAGATCCGGACGCGGGGGTGGAGGGGAGCAGCTCCGGCCGCCGCGCCGCGCCTCCTTCCAGATCCGGACGCGGGGGTGGGGGGAGCAGCTCCACCTCGCCGCGCTGCCACCGCCGTTCCTCCCTTCCCCGCCGTCGTTCCTCCCTTCCCCGGCGCCGTTCCTCCCCCGCGCGGGCCGGCCGTGCCCGCGCCGTCCGCCCCGCCGCCACTCCCGCACGGGCGCCCGCCTCGCCGCCGCTGCGCACGGGGCTGCCCCGCTGCCCTCCCACGGGCCGGCCGCTCCCGCGCCTCCCGAGCCGCGCCGCCGGCCACCCCGCCGTCCCGCCGCCCGCCAAGTCCACCTCCAAAATCCTTTCTCCTGGCTCCTTTCATACCGGTTGTTTAGGTATCTTTCTGTTCTTCGTAATTTGCTTCATCCATTTTAGTTAGAACAAAAGTGCGAGAATGAAAGCAAAATTCTGAAGAAAATTTGCTCTAGATGTGCAAATCTTTTGTTCTTGAGTACTGGATGAATGGCAATCCAATCTTAGTGGTACTGCAATGATGAATGTGTTTTCAATTGATAATGGAGCTCTGAGAATTTTGTCACCTCCTGAGAATTGATAATGGAGCTCTGTTGATTGGCGTAGTCATCATTCATTTATATTCAGGCAAGCTGTATGTTTCATATTTTCTTTGTAGCAAGATTGGGACTGAGCAGTGATGTTTTCTTCAAGGGCAAGCAGTAGGGAAGGGTTGGTTCAGTTATATTGATCCAATTCAGTTGGAAAAGTGCTGAGAACGAATATTTTCACTTCTTATTGCTGTTAGTGCTGTAATTTCTGTTGTACAATAGCTTGGTGTTCATGGTACACAAGATAAACTTCTATTTTTGCAAAGCTGTAGTTATGCTGTTTTACTCATAAAATTGTTGCCAGGAGGAGAACACTTGAAGAGGAGGAATACATGCGAGGTTTTAATCCAAGGGCACCAAATTTTCTTGAGAATCCAGTGTCCTTGTGAATATCTCTGTGGCTTGTTTATGTAATTTCTAGGCATTCATGTTTATTCATGTTTTATTTGGATCATTTGTTGCATTTGGACCCTATGTTATGTTTAAATTTGAATTGGTAGTTATAAGATATTACTAAAATATAGGAGAGGGAATATAGGGAGTGAGATTAGGGAGGTGGGTTGGAGGAGGAAGAAATTTAGGGAGGGAATCTTTTAGGATGACTTCCCAAATAGGAATTTGGGTAGTGGAATTAGGGAGGTGGGTTGGAGTTGCTCTAAGGTGGAGATAATCCACTTGGAGTGAATAATCAGTAGAGCCTCGCATAGCTACGCAGGAATCTCGGAAAACTCACGTGTAAACCGAAAGCCCTTTTTCCAACGGATACGACAGAGATCCAGAATCCCACGTGACCCCATCCCCCACCAATCCAGAGAACACCATGACCTCCACGGCGGCTTCCCTTTCCGGCGGCTTCTCCTTCTCGCCAAGTCCGCACCAGTAAAACCCCGTCTCCCCTCCCTCGTCCGCCATACACAACTCCGCAAACCAAATTCGCTTCGCCAAGCTCCGCCACCTCTCGGGTCTCACCTCCGCCGCCGCCACAACCACCGCCACGGTTGTCGCTGGGGATGGCGGAGGCGAAGGGAACGGCGGCGCCGCTGCTGGTGCGGGAGGATGGGATGGGACGCGGGGGCGGCGCGACGTGGGGGCAGACGCTGGGCAACGTGGTGGTGTCCATCGTGGGCACGGGGGTGCTCGGCCTGCCCTATGCCTTCCGCGCCGCCGGCTGGGTCGCGGGGTCCCTCGGCGTCGCCGCCGCCGGATGCGCCACGCTCTACTGCATGCTCCTTCTCGTCAGTACCCTACACTACATCCCCCACCACCACCACACACTTATGCTTCTCTTCTGTGTGCGGTGGATGCTTGCTTAACCGGATGCCATCCAAATTTTCGGAATTGCTACAATCTACAACCTGCATTACATTCAGCTTATACAGATTGGGACGTGCTGTTCATGAAAATATTGGATAAGATTCGTGTTTATACCTCCGCATAGTCAGAGACGTACCTTAGTATTTATCATCAATCAAAGGCTATGCTGATGGTATACTTCACATTAGTTAGTAGAGTTTTGATAGTAAAATCAAATTAGATTTGCAAGTGCTATGCTGTACCTATTATTTTATAGCCAGATCAACTTTAGTTTTGATAGCATTACTACTTTTCAGCTGTTTAATTTACTTGTTATCATTTCTTTATCTGAAGGTTGACTGTAGAGATAAACTGGAAGAGGAAGAAACAGAAGAACCCTGTCGAGTTCACTACACATATGGGGATTTGGGTGAGAAGTGCTTTGGGACTATAGGTCGATGCTTGACAGAAATCCTCATCCTTGTTTCGCAAGCGGGTGGTTCTGTAGCTTACCTAATATTCATCGGAGAAAATCTCCATTCTGTGTTTAGCCAGTCGATGTCACCAGCTGGTTTCATCTTTGCCATCCTCCTGCCCGTGCAAATTGCGTTATCCTTCATTCGTTCATTGTCTTCTCTTTCACCATTCAGTATATTTGCAGATGCATGCAATGTCCTAGCGATGGCAATGGTTATCAGAAAGGATCTTCAACTTATTGATCATCCGTTTGAAAATAGAAGTGCTTTTAGTGGATTTTGGGCGATACCTTTCACTTTTGGGGTCGCAGTCTTCTGCTTTGAAGGATTCAGCATGACATTGGCACTAGAATCATCAATGGCAGAACGGAGAAAGTTCCGTTGGGTACTTTCTCAAGCTGTTGTGGGCATCATAGTTGTGTATGCATGTTTTGGAGTATGTGGGTACTTGGCCTATGGTGAGGCTACCAAGGACATAATCACACTTAATCTTTCCAATAACTGGTCATCTGCTGCAGTTAAGGTTAGTGCAGTTTTCATAACTTGTTTCGTGTGATCGTTCGTTGAAACATGCTATTGCTTCCCAGTCAAATATTGTGTAGTTGCATTTTGAAGCCTCAGTAGTTGACAATTGCTTAATTGGAGATATAAGGTCATGGAGTATGATTTATGTGTGAATCTCTAATATTGTGAAATTTGAAGATTGAGTAATTTATTGTCACATCAGATCTAACTTGCTAGAATAGTGATCTTTGTGTCCTAACAACTTGAAAAATCTATTTTGACAGGTTGGCCTATGCATTGCACTAGCATTCACATTCCCAGTTATGATGCACCCGATCCACGAGATTATTGAGGTGAGGTTCAGATCAAGTGGATGCCTCCAAAAGCTTTCGCACAGTGTTCGTGGCGCCGAATGGCTAGGCTTGCACTCAAGTCGCATCGTCATGGTGACCATCCTGGCTGTGGTGGCGTCCTTCATACCTGCATTCGGGTCCTTCATCTCCTTCGTCGGGAGCACAGTGTGTGCACTGCTCTCCTTTGTGCTGCCTACCATCTTCCACCTCAGCATCGTGGGCTCATCAATGGACCTGTGGCGTAGGGTGCTGGACTACGGTTTCCTTCTCTTTGGTCTGATTTTTGCCTGCTATGGGCTGTTCACTGCTCTCTCATCAAGCTGACTGATGAAGTGTGATAAAGGTGGCCAAGAACCTCAAATTAGGGCTCGATTCTTAGAAAGTCATCGCTGGACAAAACATCTGGAATCCTGGGGTGGCAGGCATCAAATCGAGATCGCTCTGAACTCTCATATTCTCAGTTGATTATTCCCTGCCTTGATTTGGATTGTTAGGTGGTGGTGTAGTTTATATGTATCTTTTTTATCTTATGACTTTCCTGCACATGGGCAACGTAGTGTTGCCCTCCCAATCAATTTCAATATACTTTATATTCATACATGGCATGTTATAGTCTATGGCGTTTATCACGAGTTGGTTGTGATTCTGATCTGCGTTTTGTTGGCATGTGTTTCTCAATTTGACAGTTCACACCTATAATAAACAAGCACATGATATCCAATATAATATTATTGTCCTTGTGAAACTGTAGCAGAAAGAGGCATCCAATCTGGAAAGATACTTGCCAAATCTGCTGTTCAAACCTTGTTCTTTTGGATAAATGTAGTTTGTGTTTGTTGGCTATTTAGTAAACTAACGTTAGATCACAATGATCAAGAATAGACATATGAACTAGCAGGTCTCACCTGCTTGTGTGACAAGAATATCTGAACTTGGTTGCATCTTTGAAAAACAACTGCAACAACAATTATCTTGTCACAGTTCTGAAGTTGATTATGCTTGTTAATTGTGATCTTAGTACAGGTGTCCAATGAGATGTTTTCACATCTTGTTGACCTGTAATTAGTCTGCTTTATGGAAGTTGGAAGATATTGTAGCAACCTGCTAGCTTGGTGATCTGATTATTCTTACGAAGTTAGGAGCACTTGCCACTGAGCTGAGCTGTGTAGTTAATGTTTTTCTCTAATAAAGATTAACTACTGGTTGGAATATTCTTGCACTTGCTCTATATATGGTAGTAGATAATTGTATCAAGTTTGAACTGTGAAGCTGGAATTTATAACATGACCGTCTAAATAGAGGTATTTCTTTTACTTTTGAGGCCTGTAGGGAAAAGAAAAAAACTTTTCAGAAACTTTTTGAGGTTAGCGATCAACCTATTGGGGACTGCCGTGCAGTCACTAGTTCCCAAACTTCCTCGACTGATAGACTACCGAATTTTATCTAACTAGATTTAAGATCTTGTTGAGTTGAATCAAGGTGTGGCTGATTATCTCCTGTTCTTATGGACAGTTTGATTAAAAGTAAGATACATGTTTATTAAATTTTAAAATTAAAAAGATACACTTTGTTGCTTTAGAGAGTTTTCATCTTTAAATTCCTCGGTCTTTCTGTGCCTGTCAAAATCATGTTGGACTGCCTTTAGCAATACAGTGCTCAATTGGCCTGCATTTTCTGGCCTAAGCATATGCTATAGTTGTCTGTGTCACTGACTTCTGTTGCTGACCTGTTACATCGGATGTGTGCTCATGCACCACCTCATCTGGACTATGTACCTGCATTTTGATTGGACACGTGTGTGATAGGACCTTACTACTACTTATCAGTAGTATAATCATCCTTAAATGTTCTGTTGTAATTCTTATGCAAATAGTAACTTCGGCCATGTGTTATTCAAATCTAGGCCTTACAATGGAGTAGAGTTGCCCTTTATGCTATAAAGCTACAATAATTTGTGGATTGTTTCCATTTGTCATATACCTGACCACAGTTGGGTTAATATGCCAATTGCCACATATTGATCTGTCCAGGATCTGAAGTCCAATGTTTGGCTCTTCCAAGTAATCTTGTGTGAACTCTCCTTTTGACACCTGGAACAAGCATCAGAACAAATTTCTTTTGAAATTTCATGGTCACAATGTTACTTTTGTAATTTATGTTCTGTAGCAGCTTGTAGTGGCCTTTGCATTTATTTGTATTATCTAGTGGTGAATATGTTTGTAGATAACAATTGGTGAATGCAATCTACTGTTTGCAGAGATGCCTAGAAGAATGAAAGTTGTTTGAATTAGTTCAGGTCATTATTTCAATGGTTGGTGAGCTATCAAGGTGTTTTGGAATGTAGCAAGTATACTTGTTGCCTGATGATATCAGAAGCATCAAGCATCCATCCATCAGCTCAGCAAAAAGCTGAAATGGAGGAACGAGGAATATGGAAATGGATAAGCTCTGACAGAAGGATCTGGTCCTGTTCTCACATCACAAAGGTACGAAGAGTAATACCTCCTTGTACCTAATTCCATGGCTGAGATCTTAATTCTATTTAGCACAGGATATTCAGAAGATGAATGTTCTTCTAGATGATGTAGAAATCATCTCCTTTGTCAAGGTTCTCAGTAGGTTTTTTCTATCCGCACTGTTCCTCAAACATCGTTTATTCCATCCATCAGCTATAAAGAGAAGTACCACCTTGAAACACTTACCTGCAATGATTTATCCTGTTGTTTTTTCTTACAAAAAAATTATGGACAAAAGCCATCTTACCAGATTTTACATCATGCACTAGCTATGAAGCAAGAATAAGCTGCCAATTATCACCTACTTAGTGTACACCATGTTCTGTCCACAGCCAAAAGATACTTCTCTTTCACATGCATTCCTAAAGAAGCTAAGTTTTCCAAACTGTGGGAGGGTTCAATGTATACCACTATACCTACTTACCTACGCAATAGTGGTTGAGTTCCTACATCATATAGTTTGTCTTTCATCTTTTTGTCCTGATTCATCCTCTTTCTGCGTTGTATTAGACGTCTTTGTTTCTCCTTGATGTATTGTCACACAGAACTTTGCGTGTTCGCCAGAAAAAACAGTATCCCTAGGGCTCTAGGCTGGGTACCAATAGCAAGGAAAGCTTCCCTTGCACCACTACTCAACAATGCACTGAATTAGAGAATACTGAATCTACACATTATCTGAAAGGGGCTTTACAATCTTAGGAAACCAGAGTTGTAGTTGCCCTCAACTTACTTTATTGTTTCTAGTAATTTGACATTCTCAGTACTTGCCGTTTTGATTTTACCTTGTGGCTTGATTTATTTATTGGACAGAGGTGATGGAGTCCATAGAGCTAGCTCTTTCTCTACCATGGCTTCTGGCTTTGTTCCTGACATCTGGCAGTGGATCAGAAGCCTCCCCAAGCAGTGGATGGGAGAATCATACTCTCTCCAAATATGCAATTCTCCATCCACAAACCAATCTCTGAAGCTTGTGATCAGCAGGCAATCTGAAACCCATTCATTTAGTTTGTCTTTCTCTATCTGTAGTGAGTTCCATGATCCAGTCTCCATCTGGAGCTCCCATTATTCCAAGCTGAAACCTGCTGATAGCACAGATGTTGCTGCCCAGTTCTTGCTTGATATCATTTGTGGGGTCCTCAAATATGGGCCTTACTCCAGCAGCAGGGCAATCTTCAGGCTGCCAAATGTGCATATGTCTGAAGATTCAAGCAAGATCCTCAGCCTGTCAGTCCTAACCCTTGCACTCCTGGTCTGCATCTATGAGGCTCCGTCCGACCTCCGTCGAGAATTCGTTGACACGATCAGCATGTGGCTGATCCACGACGAGATGCGGGACGCTGCAAGGAAGATGATGCTCTCCCTGGGGTCCAACCTTGAGGAGCTGTGGATGCGGTCGCTGAACCTTGCCGTCACCAACTGGACCATGGAGGCTCTCAGAATAGGTGGCGCATCAACGTCGTCTCGTTTCGCGGTGTTCTCCTACGCCCTCTCCGCGAGCAGACTGTGGAAGGTCCAGGTGTACTGCCCGGTTTTGGCCATGATCATGGAGCAGCCATCCCATCACCAGCAGGCGAAAGATGAGAAGCTGCTGTTCTCGCTAAACTACCAGCAGCTTGAGAGCGTGATCCAGTTCGTATACAAAGTCGCCTTCAAGGACAACTGGATCGACGTCACCATCAACGTCGACAACATAAGGTCTAATACTTCATGCAACTAACTTCACCATTAATTCTCATACTATAACAGAACACATAGGATTAGATGTATATATACGCAGTAATCAAGAAATGTAATTTACTAATACTTTGTTGTTTCTGCGGCAGGTGTGACTTGGTCCAGCTGGTGTCTGAAACTCTGATGGCGAAGCAAGGCTATGGCTCGGACGAGAAGCACTTCCCTTCGCGCATATCACTGCAGCTCACTCCCCTGGTGCAGTCAGACATCCTCTCCTTGTCAGTGATCAGGTCGACGGACAACCCCGCCCAGGAAGTTGGCACTGACAAGGGCCTCGACACAACGCTCAGTGCCGTGCCGGTGTCCATGGGCATCACCATGTCGGCCCATGAGACAGTGACCAGAAGCCTGAAGCCCTGGAAGTTCGAGCACTCCGTACACGACAACACTGCGACACTGAGCTGGTTCCTCCACGGTGGTGCCGGGGGCAGGGAGGTCTTCTCCAGCGAGCCACCCAGACTGGAGCTCTTCCGGCCAAGGTCGTGGTTCAGGAACCGGTACACTAACCCCAGCAGGCCATTCACCAGGAGCGGTGGCGTGATCTTCGCCGGTGATGAGTACAGGGAGGGTGTTTGCTGGAGGATGGCGTGGCCACTGCCGGAAAGACAATGGAGTGGGAGATCAAGGGGAGGATATGGGTGACCTACTGGCCGAACAAGAAGAGGACGCTGCATACTGAGACTAGGAGGCTGGAGTTCAGAGAGTTGCTTCGTCTGACAGTAGGAGTGTAGACAGATATCGAGCACCATTTGCTTGTGGGAGAAGGAAATAATCATTGGTACTAGTATATGCTATTAGTGTGTGTAACTGTCTGAGATATGAGATGCAGCACATGTCACAAGAGATGCCATGTGATCGAAAATTGAGCAACACAGACGAGGACAGGTGAGAATTTCAGGCGATTGGAGGAGACGATGCTCTAAAAATCTTCAAATTGAAATAATTTACATCAACATACTGTGTGGGAAAATGCAAATGTCCTCAGAGTTGTGCATAGGACAAGCGTTTCATACAGCAATAAGAACAAAGACATCTCAACGGCCTTTTTGAAAGTAATTTCCCTATTAGTCAGAAGCTGAGTGCTGTAATTAATTGAATTAAGTTTTTATTTATGATTGAGTTATTACACAAAAGTTTTATAAGAATTTCATCCCGAAGTCTAATTTTAGAGAAAATTTTGAACTCCTTGCCTGCTTCAAGAAGACATGATTCTGGATTAAGAGCTGAACTTCATAGAGGAGCATGTGCGGTTTTCAACTGCAAGGCAGAGGATAACAATCTTGCAAAGATGCAAAGACGGTAGGTAAAGTCTGCAGGCGTCACGTGTGTTTAATGTCCTGAACATCTGCATATTCATTTATCAAACTTTAGGCTAGCATTTGTCATTTTAATCGTTCCCATTCAGGCAAGGAGGTGTTTTGGATCTAGAGATATAAACGAGAACCTTGCGGCTTCGTGGCTCTGGCACAAGTGGAAATCAGACAGTAAGGTTTGTGTAGGATTTGAAACTCCAAGCGATGATGAAACATACAGAGAAGGCAGCTTGGAGCCGATGAGCGGCTTGCCCTTGCCATTTCCGCACAGCTTGTAGCCGACGAGCAGCTTTGCCATTTTCGCACTCGTCTCAGTCAGCATGCTGCGAGGGCCAGCCTGCTTCGTTGAAGTGCATATATTGGACTAGTTTACTTAAACGATCAAACTGATAAAAAAAGATGAGCAATATATTTTTAGTATTTTTTTTCACGTCTAGGCTTTTTCAGGCTTTAGGCGTGGTATCAATATAGGCCACAACTATACTTTTTATAGTACGTTGGCTAAGTTTTGAAATTGAGATCTTTTGACTCTGATATCATATTAAATTTCATGTATTGAACCAGTTCACACCAAAAAAATCTAAGCTGAAGGAAGATCGCCGTTCATTATACTCCAACACCCTGTCACTCTTTAGAGCTATGACATGGACAATGGAAACAGGGGCGGGTCTATGCTCCTTTGGAGCTATGATGTGTATAGCGGAAGCGGGGGCATCTCGCAATTATTTTTTGCTAGTGCATTGGCCAGGTCTTGAACTCGAGACTTGTAGGCTCTGATACCATATTGAATTGCTGCACCGACCAGTTCACCAAAAAGCTCGGGCTAATAAGGAAAGATGGTTAATGTATTTCAACACTTCCTTTCACGTTTATGTTTCTCTGGGCCTTAAATGTGGGATCAATATAGGCCACAACTATTATTATTAATAGTGCGTTGGCCAGGTCTTGAACTCCAAACGTCTTGGCTCTGATAGCATATTGAATTGCACGCACCAAACCAATTCACTCAAAACCCTAAGCTGAAGGGAGAAGGTTGGACTATGAACAAACCAATTCAATGTTTCTTTTGACCTATGACGTGGGAAGCAGAAGTGAGGCAGACCGCAATTGTTTATTAATATTGCGTTGGGTTTTGAACTAGAGAGCTTTTGGCTCTAATATCATATTTAATTGCATACACCAAACCAAATTATGCAAAAGCCTAAGTTGAATGCATAGGGTCAAACATTGTACTCCTACATTCCTCCTCACGTCTATGCTCTTTTAGAGCTATGAGGTGGGAGTGGAAGCAGGGGCCAACCGTAATTATTTATTGCGTTAACATTATACTTCAATATTCACCCTCACGTCTATGCTCTTTTAGAGCTATGAGGTGGGAGTGGAAGCAAGGGCCAACCGTAATTATTTATTGCGTTAACATCATAGCTCTAAAAGAGCATAGACGTGAGGGTGAATATTGAAGTATAATGTCTAGCCCTCTTACTTCAGTTTAGGCTTTTGGGTGAAGTGATTAAGTGCACAATATACTTCCCATATCAGCTGTCAGGCCACAGAATCTGGAAAAAGACTAATACGTCGTTTGGCTACAAAGAGTTGAATTCGATTCATTCAATTAGTTTCCAAATCCAATTTACTAGAATTTGAATTTGATTCTAGATTATTTCTGTCACGGACCCCGGAATTATATATGAGTAGGGGAACGAATAATCGACAAGGACCGAGAAACCAGTCGGCCTAGTGGCACGGTACCTGCGCCGTGTTCACCGAGGCGGAGTGGTCCGACACCTGACCAACGCACCATACGCTTACCGATGTCGTATGCCTTCACCGTTGGTCAAGCTGGCCGGAAGCGATTAGACTTCCAAAACCACATACAATTCCCTGATCCTGCAAAGGCTTAACGCTGCTCTTAAGCTCACTAAGCAAAATGAAGTCGGAGGAGCCCGACAGTCGCACCCACACCCTAACCTAGCCCGAAGACTAGTGGGTCACTCAAAAGCCCGGTACAACTGTCCACACCCTGCCTAGCCGGCACTGCATCTCAGCTAGCGAGTCACTCAACCGAGAACACTTCACGGAGTGAACACTAAGAGAAGACATCATTCCTTTGCTATCGATTCCATATACTTCAATCATACATCCAATGCATATGGAATGATCACAATAACAACTTTGTACCACAGTTCAAATTCTGCTGAGAAGGAGTTAAAAAGGATACATAAGTTATCATTTACCGAGAGGGTTCCATACTACATAACTTCCAACTCGAAGGCTGGGTATAGATCTTCAAAGTTTCAAAAACAGCAATGAACACAAAAGTGAAACTCCTGAGATGGTAGCCCCATCATCTCCATAAGCATCGACACAACCCACAAGATTACGACCGAAAAGGATAACATCAACTAAGCATCTGAATCCGCGTTCCCCATGTTGTAATACTCACCGATACTAGGATCTCCTGCAACAAGTTTGGAATTGAATTCCGTAAGTACTTAGGTACTTGCAAGCTACATTTGTAGGCTCATCCCAATTCCATTTCAGCATAGCATGTGATAAAGGAAAACACCAACAACCATGATGACAATAATCAGTTGGCATGATATAAGCATGAATGATAAAACAATATCATCAAGGTACATAGCAACCATCCATACTAAGATTTAAAGCAATAAATCTCAGGTTATCAAGTTATGGAAATCAACCAAGATTCATCCATGTCAATCACATTCCGTCAAACAAGACGATTTAATTATGGTTGCTCCAAGCAAGGCTCAACCTGTTTTGTGGTTAGGCAAGGCACACAAGACTTGTCCTGACGCGAGAGATGAATTAAGAATGTGTAAGTATAGGGTTGGCCGACCGTGACTTCCCACCAATCTCAATTCAACTCCGCCGTGGGTGACGGGTAAAGCCCTACGACACCGGCATCGATCAGGGTTGTGCCCTGTCGATCCATCAGTAGGTGACGGTACCCCAGCTCTCACAACTCCCAATTAGGGTTTCATAGTTTGTTCATCCATTTAAATGATCATCCGCTGATCTTGCATTCAATTAAGCCTACCATGCTATTGATTCGCCATCACATAACATAGCAGCATCATAAACATGACAATCAAGTATTTCACTTAATCACAAGCATGGTATGAAATGAATTAGGGAATCTTAGCGAGCTTTTGTAGACTTGCCTTGCTGGGTTTGCTCAGGATCGCAGTAGTATTCAACCTCGGAATACTCCTTACTGCTTGGTTCTACCCAAAATCGAATCCCGGAATACTGAAATAAAGCAACAAAAGGAACTTCAATTAAAACCAGCAAGTACAGAAATCCAAGAATGCATGATACACAGTCTAACATGTAGATAATCACTATATGCAACTAACGCAATTGGTTTCATCGAAATCGGAGTTCTAGGGTTAAAGTTATGATTTTCCGAAGATGGGGTATATGGACATTAGGGTTTTATTGAGTTATGCATCAAATTAAATAGCATGGGGTGATATATGAGAGGTATTAGGTATTTAGAGCATGGAATACTAGTTAAGTTACCAGCTGGTGTAAAGTTTGCTACGTTTATACTTGAAAAAGAATTCCTAAGGAATATAGTGTGATATTAGACAATTGAGGGTAATTTGGACATTTCACCATTTTACAGCAATGTAACATGAACAACAATTATACCATAATGTTCTATAGATTAAACTAAGAATTGCAAAAAAAAAGAATCATTCAAATTGGATTTGATATGCAAAAGTTATGAAATTTTGAAGTTTTATCAATTTTTCCTAATCTGTTGGGGCTCGGATATAAAGGTCAGAATGTCCGAACCTCTAGACTTTGCCTCCGGGCGGGTCGGAGTGTTCGATTGGACCTTCTGGGTGTAGACCGCGGGATCATCTGGAAAATACACTCGGTACTGGCTCAGCTCCGACACCGTCCGACGAGCACGGCTAGCATCCAAGCGAGCCCTAAGGAAAGAAGGGGAAGAAAAAGAACGCGGCATTGCAACGAGGAACTCACCGCGATCTCGTTTTTGTGCTCAGGTGAGACAAACGGAGGCGGAGTAGGGACGACGTCGACGACGGTGGCCGGCGGTGAGAGGAAGTTGATGACGGGGAGTTCCTAAGTACCTGGGGAAGAGGCGAGGAGTCAATGAGAGGGAGGGATATCGGCGAAACCCGAAACTATGGTCGATTGGGGAGGAGGCTTACCGGGAATAGGGAATTTCTCGTCGATGGGGAGGTGACCAACGGCAACGAGGAGGACTATTCCGAGGGCCTTGCTGCGAGAAAGCCCAATTAATGAGAGGAGTGAATTCGCGGGTTGATGAGGGACTTATTTGGCAGAGAATGAGAGGAGGAACGGGCTCACCGACCAAAGACGGAGTCGATGTCGATGGATGCCCGCCGGATTCGGAGAAGACGACGGTGCAACGAGTGTTCCGTGGTGATCCTGCGCAAAGGAGAGAAAAGAGTGAGCTCGCCGAGGATAAGGGACTCTCGTGCACGCGTTAGGCGAAGAAGAGGGCCTCGCCAGCCACGAGGACGGAGCAATGCCAATGGCAGCGAGCTCGGCAGCGTCCCAACACCGATGCCGTTCAACGGCTTGGCTTGGTCGAGGGTTCGTCCAAGGGGCGGGAGGGAATGGCGGAGTGTTCGGCAAGAGCAGAGAAGGTTGCGGATGTGGAGGAGCTACCGAGGGGAGAAGAGGCCGAGGTGAGGGGTGGCGCAGTGTTGCACTGAAGAAGGGAGCCGGTAGTGCGTTTGGCAGAGAAGAGGCGACGCGTGGCAGGGGAGAGACTACCCGTGGGCCAGGCATGTCAGCGGAAGAAGGAGAAGCAGTAAGGGAGAAGGCGCCAAGCAGAGAGGAAGACGGAGAACGAACGTGCGCTTTCGGCCCAGCGTGCGGAAGAACGGGCCGGGAATCGGCCTGTTCCGATTAGGAGGGGGAATTCCCTTTTTCCTTTTCTTTTTGATTTCCAATTTCTGGGTTAAAACCAGCCCTACCAACGTTTCAAAAATAATACTTCAAAATTTTATGAAATTTTGTAAGAGTTCCTTAAACTTATCAAGCTGGTTCTCAGGTCATGGGGAACAAGATTTTTGGTTTTATGCGAAATTAACATCGGCCTATATGATGACATGAATGCAAAAGTTCCATTTTCTTCGAGCAAAACTCTACGATTTCATTTTTACTAATTACAGCACCTTGGTCATTACAATTTCGGTCCCAATTTTTATGTATGGGTGATATGTGGAAATGGAAGTGTTTCATTCCGTAAAAGTTCGGTCTTTAGAATTTCAACCTCACGATCATAGCATAATTTTTTTTGTAACCAACTGAAATTCGATTCACGTATAGAAAAGCTAGTTTGTATATCGTGGCAGACTTAAATATGCAGGTGAGTCCCACACACTTGATAAGATGGCTAAACTTCAGTATATTAAACTTAAACCTCACGTTCACACCATCAAAGTTTCACAAAATCATTTGAAATTTTTTGGGTGACTTGATGTATCGAGTAGCACCGCTATGCATATTTACAGCGAATAGGTGGGTCCCACAAGCTTGTGGAGGTAGCCCTTGTAAAAATTATATACTTAAAATTCTTAGCCTCCATTCACACCATAAATTTAATATGCAATTATCTGAAACTGGTGGAGACAAGTCAATATTTGAGTGTGCAACTTTATGCCCATTGGTGGATCCAAGCATAAAAGTAGGTCACAAGCTTGTCGGATCCATAAATTTCATTAATTCTTTCTTGATGGTAAAAAGTTGGTTTAGTTTTGTTTTCGACCCTTGAAATTGAGGTTGGAATCTATGATTCTAATTCTTGTGGCAGCTAAACACCCCTATTTCTATAATTTAATTCCATTCTTGAATTCTACGCTCAATTCAAGTTAGTTGACTTTTTCGATTTGTTGTATGTATTGCTGCATGTTGTATCCCTTCATATGTTATAAGCTTTTTGGTGCGTTCGAGGTCTTTTTTTTGTTTTCTTATACTAGCTATGTGCCAAAATTCGCTGGGCACCTGCAACAAAATAATACTAGTGTGCAACAAAGGGAAACATCGTGGATGGACAAGTAGGTGGGTGTCGCACTCCGTGTTGCTCCTCGTTACAAGTGTAAAGTTGACACGATACAACATCATAAAAGAAAACAAGAAAAGACGAGGCAAAGGTCAAATGTCTATGAAAACATATTTACTGTGAGATAGAAGTTGTTGTCATAACATTTTCAGTAAACTTATTGAATTAATACAACAAGTGTATGCATACAACACGACATGACTTTTAAGAAACATATCCTCGATTTCTATGACACAAACTCATGATTTAGTTGTTGCATTGATAAGGTGTTCTAATAAACTCATTGTACAACGGAAATTTTTGGTTGAGATGACTTCATGGAAACAAATGTGGTTGAGGCATGCAATAAGATGAGAAAAGTATTGCAACAAAACATTATATTATTGAAAAAAATTAATGTGATTATAACATCATTGTTGCACTTTTGCAATATGAAATATCGTCAAACATTAGAGCAAGAATCGTAGTGCGTTGCAACAAAACTACTTGAACGAAGCAACAATTCAAAATTCTTACCACACAACAAAAACAAAAGACTATTGTAACAAAAATATTTACAAAAAAGTGACATTTCATATTCAATAGCATTCATTCTCATGATAGCAAAAAAATTGGTTGTACGCAACATCCTCCCTTGCCGGCTCCACACAATATCCTTGCCCATCACCACAATCGCAAGATTGCTGGTGGAGATGCATGGACCAACACCCGATGGGGTGCGTCATCTTCCTCTCCAAGCACGTGGAGACGACGAAACGAGGAAGACTCGATGAAGGAAACACTGCGGTGCCACACTCAACGATGTCAATGTGGTCAACACCGGTGCTCGTGCTGAAAACACAACGAAAGGAGGGCGAGAAGCGGAGCATCGATGCATACAGCGCTGCCACCCACTATGACCATGGCACGGGAGGATGGCTATGTCACGGTCGCACCTACAGCAGAGCAGGACACAGAGCAGGAGGTCACAGAAGCAAGTGGTGTCACTAAAAGAGTCTGAAAGTGAAACCCAAGTACCAGGTCCAATCCAGCAAGCAGGAAGGCCTATAAGACCTCCCAAGCTCAACCCAACATACAACCTGAGAGAATGGGTGCTGTGAGGCTTTTACTTAAGGCACCGTGGTCGTAAAGGAAGTGATACGGAGGGCTCCTGGTCTTCAAGTAGGAACAGTAAATAGAATAGCATAGATGGGAACAAATCCCAACAACACATGCCAATGCAATAGCCTTTGGGAAACTTAGAACCAAACCAACTACCCTCTTGATGAATGGCATGAATTCAACTCAGTGATACATGCTGATCCTTATAAATCCAATAGAAAAGTAAGACCCAAGGTGGATTTCCCAATCAGAGGGATGAACCCTAGATCAAGGAGCAAATCTAACCCTAATGAGAGGAGGGGAAGGGGTATTTATAGTCCCACCCCTAACCCTAGATTTAGTTGGGCCGAAACCCACTCCAAAGGCCCATTAGCCTAAGTGATCGACGCGTAGGCAAGTTTCTGGAAGTCTCGAGATTGCATACTTGGATACTAGAGGTTTCAGGTCTCGGAGGTTCCGACAATGGGGTCGGAAGTTCCAGTTTGGGACTTGGCTTCCAGAGGTTCCGGGTCTCGGAGGTTCCAACAGTGTTGTCAAAAGTTCCAATTGAGGATTGGTTCGTTGGTAGTCCTAGACGCTTCGACACTCCTAAAGGCTTTGAGGTCGACTGCTGGACAGCTCCTAGAATCTCAAAGGTTCCGATAGTGGGGTCGAAAGTTCTGATTGGATCTTGCTACAGCTTCTCAACTTGTTGCTTTGAGTCTCCTCCAATCCCTTGCTTTCAAACCTAAGAGTGCATATGACCAAAGCATGAGGTAGCCCACTATTTAGGCTCAAATCAAGTAGATACTCATCAAAGAAAAGATTCACCTCATGCTGGATGGTTTTAGCTCGCGCTATTGTCATAGGTCCAACATGTCGGTGATGCACTTGAACTTGTGGGACTCGTTGGAGGGCTTGGTGATGTCTGCATCATTCCCACCTTCTTGAAATGGAGTTGACCTTGACTCCAACTCTTCGTTGCCATGGAAGGGTGAAAGATCGGATGCATTTAAGGTGTTGCTCATCGAGTAATTGGTCGATGGAAGATCCATCCTATAGGCATTGTCACCGATGTGTTGAAGCACTTGAAAAGGGCCATCGCCGCAAGTCTCTGCTTGGACTTGTGTTCTTAGGGACATCTCTCCTTGAGAAGGTGAACCCACACGAGGTCATCGGTTTCAAACACCATCTTCTTAGTCTTGTTGACCTTGTCAGCTTGGGCGATGAACTTGTTGCTCAATCGTGTATCTTGTCTTCTCATGGAGCTTCTTCATGAGATTGGCTCATCTGGAGGCATCCATGTTCACTTGCTCTTGCACCAGTAGTAGAAGAAGGTTGAGTGGTGTAGAGGGGTTGAAGCCATACACCACCTCGAATGGACTCATATTTGTAGTAGAATGCACTGCTGATTGTAGGAGAACTCCACATGAGGAAGGCATTCCTCCCATTCTCGCAAGTTGTTCTTGATCATGACCCAGAGAAGTGTTGACAAGGTACGGTTGACGACCTTTGTTTGTCCATCTTTTTGTGGGTGGCAATATGTAGAGCAGAGAAGCTTGACTCCCAACTTGGCCCACAATGTCTTCCAAAAGTAACTTAGGAACTTGACGTCACAGTCGAATACAATGGTCTTGGGTACACTGTGAAACCTCAAAATTTCTCTGATAAACAAATTAGCAACATGTGCAGCATCATCAGTCTTATGGTGAGGAACAAAATGAGCCATTTTTGAGAATCTATCCACCAACACAAATATAGAATCTCTCCCCTTTTTTGTCCTAGGAAATCCTAGCATAAAATCTATACTTATATCCTCCCAAAGGGCACTAGGAACGAGAAGTGGAGGGTAAAGACCAGCGGTGAGTTTGGACATAGCTTTGTGGCATGTGATGCATCGCTGGACGAATCTCTCCACATCTTGGGACAATAGTAATGGTTGGAAAGTATCATGTAGGTCTTGTCTCTCACAAAATACATTAAGCTGCCACCATGTGATTCCTGCAAAAGTAACAAATGCACGGATGACTCGAGAATGCAAAATGTGTTAGCGCGGAAGAGAAAACCTTCATGGACATGATACTTTCCCCAACCCTTCCCTTCTTTGTAATTAGAGAAAGGGGTAGAAAATTCAGGATCCTTGGCATAGAAGTCCCTCAAACTTTCTAAACCCAACACCTTAACCTCAAGTTGGTTCAAAAAAGATATTTTGTAGGAAAGAGCATCCGCCACAATATTTTCTTTACCCTTTTTGTATTTGACAACATAGGGAAAGATTTCAATAAATCCAACCTTTTGCATGCCTACGGTTTAATTTAGCTTGTTCTGTTGGAAATATGCCCTAGAGGTAATAATAAAGTTGTTATTATTCTATTTTCACGATCATGATTAAGTTTATGTTCTATGCTAGAATTGCGTTGGTTCCTGAATATGAGATTCGGAGGGAAACCCAATTGCATGTGTGGAATAATAAAACACCAAACAGATCCCTAGTCAGGTCTCTAGACATGCTCCGTCCGATGTCGGCACTCCGCCGTCACGGACATGCTCCGTCAGACGTCGACACTCCACCGGTGTGGATGTACTCCTCGGCGACGACATATCCCGCCGTCACGGACATGCTCCGTCCGACGTCGACACTCTGCCGGGCGTCGTCACTCCACTCGACGTTCACATGCCTTCCACGGTGTCGACACTCTGCCCAACGTCAACGTCTTCCGTCTGGCATGGTCGTGCTCCTCGGTGCCAACGTACTCCGCCGTCACGGACGTGCCCCGTCCGACGCTGACACTCTGCCGGTGTGGATGTACTCCTCGGCATTGACATACTCGGCTGTCACGGACATGCTCCGTCCGACGTCGGTACTCCGCCGTCACAGACATGCTCCGTCCGACGTTGGTAGTCCGCCGTCACGGACATGCTCCGTCAGAAGTCGACATGCTCCGCCGAGGTCGACAGGCTCCTCAGCATCGACATGCTCCTTCAAAGTCAACATGCTCCGCCGAGGTTGACAGGCTCCTCAGCGTCAACATACTCCGCCGAAGTTGGCACACTCTTCAGCGTCCTCGACGCTGACATACTACACCGATGTCAACATACTGACGTCGCCACGCTTTGCAGGCATCACCGTCAATGTCGAAATGCTTCATCCAGTGGTTAACACTCTGCCCACCTTGACGCCCTCCGCGCACACGGCACCCGCGGGACAAAGCTGGCGGGCACCGTACGCACCCCGAAGAGCTCCGCGCGCATGGTACCCGCGGGACAAAGCCGGTGGGCACCGTACGAGCCCTGAAGAGTTCCGCGTGCATGGCACCCACGGGACAAAGCCAGCGGGCACTGTACGGCCTCGACGCCCTCCACGCGCACGGCACCCGCGGGACAAAGCCGGGCACCATACGCACCCCAAAGAGTTCCACGCGCACGGCACCCACGGGACAAAGCCGGCGGGCACTGTACGACCTCGACGCCCTCCGAGTGCATGGCACCCGTGGGATAAAGCCGGCGGGCACCGTACGAGCCCCGAAGAGTTCCGCACGCACGGCACCCACGGCACAAAGCCGGCGAGTACCGTACGGCCTCGACACCCTCCGTGCACACAGGCCCCACGGGCCAGACCAACTGGCGCAGTGCGTGCCTTCTGGAGGCACGGCACCCGTGGGACTCGGCGGGCGGGTGCCATGCGCGCCGCGACGTCCACTACGTGATTGAGCGAGGCGCGCGTCGCCGCCATGCTGTCGCGAGACAAACAAGCATGCAAGAAAAAAAATGAAGCCAGCCGTTGATGCTCGCCGAAGACGCCAGATTCATGAAGATCTTTCGAGCCTAGCGCGGCCGAGAGCTAGACCCTGCGTGGATATCTCTGCAACCCCGCACTGGGCCGACTCCGCATGAACCAGCGCGCATCCAGTCAGACCGCTTCCTCAGGAGGTCAGACCTCGCGTCCAAGAGGTCAGACCGCTCCCTCAGGAGGTCAGACCGCGCGTCCAAGAGGTCAGACCTCGCGTCCAAGAGGTTAGAACGCACCCTCAGGAGGTCAGACCGCGCCCTCAAGTGGTCAGACCGCGCGTCCAAGAGGTCAGACCGCCCGACCCCGCGGCCGACTCCGCGCAACCCCGGGCGCAGCCGGTCAGACCGCACATCCCAGAGGTCAGACCGCCTGAGCCCGCGGCCGACTCCGCGCGACCCCGGGCGCAGCCGGTCAGACCGCGCGTCCTGGAGGTCAGACCGCCCGAGCCCGCGGCCGACTCCGCGCGACCCCGGGCGCAGCCGATCAGACCGCGCGTCCCAGAGGTCAGACCGCCTGAGCCCACGACCGACTCCGCGCGACCCCGCGCCGGGCCGACTCCGCGCGACCCCGCGTGACCCCATGCCGGCTGCGGTGTTGAGGTGGAGAGAGGGAGAGAGAGAGGAGGAGGAGAGAGAAGGAGAAGAGAAAGAGGAGGGGGCGGGCTTTATAGCCGCCCCGCGGAAATATCTCATAGCTGACTCATGTCAGTCGGTCAGACCGCCCCGGAGGCCAGTCAGACCACCCCGGGTGCCGGTCAGACCACCCGGGAGGCCGGTCAGACCGTCCCTTGAAGGGTGCACCCCTCCACCAGGAGAACCCGTTCGAGAGGTTTCAGTAAAACGGCCACAACTTTCTCATACGAAGTCCGTTTTGGCTCCACGACCACTCGAATCAAAGCTAACGACGAGGTGCATCCAAAAATTCTACACGCATATACACCTCTTCTGCCAACATTTTGGTCGTGGTGCCATTTTCAAAATCTTCGGTTTCGGGCCAGAATTTCCACCAGTCGTTTCGTCGACTTTCTCAGAATTGGCTCAAACTTTGTGGAGACATAGGGTTTGGCCTCCTGCTCACAGCCGTGAAAACCGTTCGATAATCAGAGCTGTCAAACTCCCTCTCCAACGCTGTCACTTTCCTGCCGCGGCAAAGAATCTACAGTTTTTGATACCACGGCGGTAGCCCATCAACCGGCCGTGCTTCATCCGTTTGTGCCGAGGGTTCCTAGCTTTGAACCGTCAGTACATCCCTGACAAGCTCGGACTGCACGCCGACCCCTCAGGAATCGGTGCGCCGGTCCGGGTGTTCGTCACCCGATCACCCGAATCGGCGAGGGGCTACTGTTGGGGTAGGGGTCGCCGTGCTAGCCCATTTTCAAAGTCTTTCGCATGCGCCATCAAGGACCACACTAACACGATCAGGGGCACCCCTAGTCTTCACCATCATCGTGGACTACGCCAATACCGCCAAGGGCAACCTCGACGTCCACGACGTCCGTCATCGTCGAAGTCTACGTCGCCGACGCCGCCAAGGGCAACCTCGATGTCCATGACGTCCGTCATCATCGAAGTCTACATCACCGATGCCAAAACGAGGACTACACCGACGTCACCGACAATCGTCTCGATGTCCGTCGTCATCAAGGTCTGCGCCGGCATTATCAGGGATTGCGTTGACGTGCTTAGGAATTCCACCAAAGATGCCAGAGAATATTCTCCAAAGATGCCCAGAATATTCTCCTAAAATATCTTCTATGCATGGGAAATGACGATCGTGCCCTTGCAAAAGTCCCCCTCGTGTGAGGGCAAAATTGTAATCGCACATTTTCCATCCTCCAACCCTATAAATACCCCCTAGGGGTAGAGAGGAGGGGGAGAAGAACTTGTAAACCCTAATTCTACACTTCAATGCAAAGGTGACTTTCACCCCGTCAGACACGACAGGGGTTTCGGCTTGTCGTATACGTCTTGTGTTTCACCCCGTCGTACATGTCTCGCGCTTCATCTCGACGGACGCCCAAAGGGTCATACGCGCTCGTGCTCCTCATGCACCGCTGACGGTCGCTGTAGCCGTTCGGGGGTGCCATAACTTTACTGTCTAGACTTGTATCTATGACACATACCATAAACCTCTCAGGGCAAACCCACCTACTAAGACTAATAATTTTCAATCCTAGCTTGCAGTCGAACATAATGTGTCATGCATGCATGGTAGGACAACAAAGGAATTTCTACACCTACAACTTGAGAAATGCTCGCTGCTATAGATCCCTAAGATCAGTAGATCACCTTAGAAATTAATTCCTAGCTTTATCCATCATGCATTCATGCCGTGACTTATTGCCTCTCTTTTCTCGTTTTGTTTCCGGTATCGCTTATTGCTTGCAATAGAGCCCGAAGAAGGAGACCACTCGACTTTCCATTCAGATCAAGATCAGGACCCTTGCGACCAAGGCAAGCAGATCTTGTTGCACTTTATTATCGTTATTTCGTATTCTTGTCTATATGTGCTTGTGGTCAGAACTCGTTAAACTAGCATGTTAGGTTTGTGGTATGTTATATCTCGTTGTAGCTGAAAATTAATTTGGATGCCCCATCAACTTAAATTGCTTAAGTGAGATGCGAGAGCCGAAGGGGGGTACGCGATGAATAAAGTTGGTATTAATTGAAGCTATAGGAGCGACCCCGGTGTTTGAAGTGTGTTTGTCGCTATACCAACCTGAGGTGACTTCATCGTGTTACTTCCCTTATCACCGTGTGAACGTTACCGGAATCTCCGCTATGGGTTTATCTGATGGTGAGTCTCGGTCACTTGGACACTAGCTACCTCCGAGTGAAGAGCGCTCGTTATTCCCATGGGGATGTATTGCCGGTAACAGTTCGAGAGATAGGCTGGACATGATGTGTGATGAATTGATGATTAATTGGGAGCGTGGGCTGCCCCAAGTGAATTTGGAATGTCATGATTGATGCTTTTATGTTTGTACTTGATTAGTATGCAACCTGAATTGCAAGTTACCTTTCATGCCTTCCTCCTATAATGTTGTCAATGTCATGTGGTTTACTTACACCTTGTTAATTTGGAATGCACCATGTTTATTTGCTGCCGTAGTGAATCCATGTGTAGGACATTTAATCAAGCATGAATAAGTCTTGCGAGTACCTTTGTACTCACCTAGGATATTCCTAGATCATTGCAGGTGAGCCAGTGGTCGAGGATTACTTCGATGATGCCTAGTTGCTCGGTTTTCTTGGTTGGCTATCGACTCGTGGGATTTTGTTGGCTTTTGGGCAGCGGCTGATGCACCGCTGTGGGATTTGTCTCTTTATTCTGCTGTTGCAGGTTTATTCCAGATTTGACTAAACTTCCGGTTATCGCCGAATGATGTAATCTTTATAGTTCACAATGTGGACAGCTAATTGTATTATCGTATCGTAGTGGTTCGTGTGATGATATGCTCGCTGTCCAACATATGCCCCCACCTCCCGTTTGTCATGCATGTATGTTAAAATGGGGAGTGTGGTTGGATGCATATGGAGGTACTTGTTATTTTATTTCGATTCAAGTGAAGTGCAAAGTGAATGTACGGTCCATTGCCAAAGTGAGTCATACACATTGTAGCGTATGTTTTTGGAATCGTGATCCCTCAATCAGGCCGTGGTGAGTCATACGCATTGTGTCGTATGCATGTCGCACGGGACGAGGGTGGGCCATAGTCCGTCGCAGGTAGCGGCTATGGTCACAGTCTTCACTTGTTGTGAATTCCTTGAATCGATTTAAAATGCGGGTCCCTCACAGGGTAGGCCTATTTTTTTATTGCTTCAATTTTAGATTCATCTACCTCTATGCCATGAGTGGAAATACCAAAGCCTAGAAATACAAGTTTTCAATGCAAAAAGTGCATTTCTCAAGCTTGGCAAACAAGCTGTTCATTTCTAAACACTAGTAGAACTTGTCTAAACTGAAGAGGCATGATCATTCAAAGTTCTACTATACACAAAGATATCATCAAAATCGACCACAACAAACTTGCCAATCAAGGGTCACAACACATGATTCATTAAGCCCATGAAACTGCTAGGAGACCCAAAAAGCATGACAAGCCATTCATACAAGACAAATTTGGTTTTAAAAGCAATTTTCCATTCATATCCTTCATTCATTCTTATTTGGTGATAACCACTCTTCAAGTCAATTTTAGAGAAGATTGTAGCACCATTAAGCTCATCAAGCATATCATATAATCTAGGAAAGGAACAACGATATCGCACGGTGATATTATTAGTGGCTCGACAATCAACACACATGTGCCAAGATCGATCCTTTTTAGGAACAAGAATAACGGGAACGACGCGAGGACTTAAGCTTTCTTGAACAAACCCCTTATCGAGTAGCTCCTGTACTTGTCGTTGAATTTCCTTTGTCTCCTCGGGGTTAGCGCAGTAAGGAGGCTGGTTAGGAAGTGGCGCTCCAGGGATGAGGTCGATGTGATGCTCAATGCCTCGAATTGGTAGTAGGCCGCTGAAACCTCTTCTCAGAAAATGTCCGTAAAGTCTTGCAAAACTCGAGAGATAGCACTAGGAAGTGGGGTTAAGTTGTTAGTCAAAGCATCTACATCTTTGCACACAAGTACAAAGTGTAACACAGGTGGGTCACTCCTCAATCCTCTCATCTCGGATTTGGTGGCTAACATCACTAGGCCTCTATTCGCACTCTTGTTCTTTTCTCCCATTTTGGGCTTATGGGTCTCGCTCACCGATTTGTGGGAGTCACTAAAGATTGGGTTCTCTCGCTCACTTTTCTTCTTTTCCTTTTGAAGTCTTGCCAACATTTGAGCATTGTCGGCAATGATTTGACTTGGCTTCATGGGGCAAAACTCATACCCCTTATGGTGCCACTAGAAGATGTACTCATTAGTGTGGTCGTCATGACACACCGCTCAGTCGTATTGCCATGGGTGTCCCAAAAGGCTATGCACACTATCATGGGTACCACATCACACTCCACCGTGTCTTGGTAGGCACCAATCTTGAAGGAAACTTGAACTATGTATTGGATCTTGACGGTGCCACTATCACTCAACCATTCTACATGGTAGGGGTGTTGGACGGTGATTTGGTATACTTCAAGCTTAGCTTGGCACATAGTTCTTGACTCCCCAAGTTTTGACAACTTCCTCCATCGATGATGACCATATGGTTTTGCCGTAGATTGCGGCCTTGGTTTGGAAGAGTTTATATCTTTGCTCGGGCTCATCTTGAAGTTGGACGGTGAGGATCTTCTTGGTGAAAACGAGGGATGATCCTACCTCGGTCTCTCAATAGACCCATTTTTGTCCTTCATCTTCTCCTTCTTGCTCAAATCTCGCCACCTCATGAATATCATCAATTTCTCCTTCACTTGTAGACTCGTATGCCGCTTCTTTGGTGATTAACATGACACGAGCATTGGGGCACTCCTCTTGCATATGACCTCGTCCTTGGCACTTGAAGCATATAATGTCTCGTTCTTGCTAGTAGAAGCCATTGAAGAAGCCATGCTTGGAGCCGGTCCTTCCTTGGAGTAGGTGGTCGAGGGGCAGCTTGAACTTGCCGTCGGCCAAACACTTGCACCTCCACCACCAACGTAACTCTCTGTCTTGGTTTTTGTAGCTCAGATGTTTCTTGCATTTGGAGTTGGACATGGAGCATCAGTATGAAGTAGCTCTTGGGGTGTATGTCAAAGTCTTATAATAACGGGCATCTTCTTGCACTTGGTGTTATGCTTTGATAGCTTGATGCACCAACTCCACTACGGTGTTTTATGGTTGGTAGTCAGTGATGCGCTTGATGGGATGGTTCAATCCAGTTTAGAAAATGGTTCATGGTTGGCTCTTCAGTTTCTTAGACATTGGCTCAGATCATAGCGGATTTCATCTCCTTGAAGTACTCTTTGATGGTTTGGCTTCCTTGCTTGAGGTCTTAAAGCTTTTTGAAGAGGTCACGCTTGTAGTACTTGGGCACAAAACGGGCTCACATCTCTCACTTCATCTCCACCCAAGTCATGATGGATGGCTCTCCATGATCTTCACACTGGTTTTGAACTTGTTCCCACCAAACGAGAGCGTAGCCATCGAACTCCAGTGAAGCTATGGTGACCTTCTTCTCTCCAGATTAATTGTGCATCTGGAAGACCTTGTCCACCTTGAGCTACCATGTGAGGTATTCTTCAAGGTCGATGGAGTCACTGTAAAACTTAGGCATGTTGAACTTGATATTGCCAAATTTTTAATTGCCATCTTCATGGAGACCTCTTTGCCTATTGCCTTCGCCTTCTCCATGATGATCTCGCCTTTGAAATCTTTCATCATCATCAAAGTGGCCTCATCACCTTCTTGAAGTCTTTGATGTCGTGGCGCAACTTGGGGACGAACACTTGAGCCTCCATCCGATACTTTTTCTTGGTCTTCTTTGCACCCTTGGTGGCTCCTCGATCGCTCTTGGTCGCATGACCAATTGGTTGGTACTTGGGTTCTTGTTGAAGTGATGGGCGCTCGATGTCTTGGGGCTTCTCACGCTTGAGCTCGACGAGCCGCCATCTCGATATCGGTTTCATCAAGGGATTCTTCTTCATCAACCTCCTCTTCCTGAAGTTAGCCTCGAAGTGCTTGAATGATCTCTTGAATGATGCTTTTCCTCATGGTTCCCAATTGTTGAGTCATGTTGTTCCTCAAGTTCTCCACGGTTTCGCAAAGACTTCGTTGGAGGGCCATGTGTTGGCCTCGAGTCATGTACTCCTCATTTCCATTGGCTTCGTGTGATCCGTCTATAGACATGGTTAGGTTGTGCAAAGTATATGTGGAATACGTGGAATAGGTGGAAAGTGGAACCCTACTCTTTTCTCACCTCACGTACCACCTTACCTTCCTTAGATGAAGGATCATCATTTGTTGGTGAATTGGTGACCCTCAACAGGTAGTTGAAAGAGTTCCGAGCCCCAAAGCACTATCACAACCAAAGCTTATGTGGATCTCAGAAAGGATTAGGACAACACACTGAGCAAATGGAAATTGAGATACTGTGATGATAAGTAATAATCCACAACTCACACGCAATGATAATGTGACTTGTGCAACCAAGAATGGAAATTGAGATACAATGCAATAATAGTTTATCTCAAGGATATAAGCAAAGTTGATACAACTCACACGCAATGATAATGTGACTTGTGCAACCAAGAAAATGAGCTAACACAAGATTTTCCTAGTCAATACTATTAGCTCGTGTTGCACAAATACTAAGAAAGGTGCTAGCTGGATTGCAAATTAATGTAGGGTGAAGGATTTGTACACTCGATTACTCATACTATTCGGATTTTCTCTCAAGTTTGTGTTTTCCTACAAGAGGATCAATGGAACTTGCATATTTCTTTCCTCTTCTTTTCTCTTTTTCTTGATTCTTTAATTCTTTTTTCCGCTTTTTCTTTGTGCCAAGATTGCCTAGGTTTAGATATTATAGGTAGCATGAGTGTACAAGGCCCTAGCAATCATCAATGAGCTAGTCTCCATAGAATCAAAGTATTCACAAAAGGAATGATTGGCTCACAAAGAAATTCCAAGAAAGAGAAGCAGTTCTCGGATGTTTTACCTTGCTTGTGGAGATTGGTGCCAATGATGATGGTCTAGAGCTCATCGTTAGCTTTGAGTCGAGTCCAAGATCATTAAAAGCGGACACTGGATGTGGAAGTTATGCCCAAAACCATTAAGGTGCTAAAACTGCAAACTCATACGTTCTGAGAATTTTCTAGAAGTTCTAAATTGGATGTCAGAGGTTCCGAGAAAATTTCCAAAAGGTCCCAATTTCAGTTCTGATGTTTGCGTAGAAATCTCGGAGGTTTCAAGTCTGAACCCAGAAGTTCCGAGAGTCAATTCTGATGTTGGTTTGTCCAGCCAGCAGTGAAACTCAAATTCCGAGTTTGAATCTGGAAGCTTCGAGTTCAGATCCATAAACAGCGCAAGAGATGGTAGACCAAAAACCAACAACTCGAGACAGGGATTCAAGAATTAGGCCAAAGCAACACAAAGGATGGTTAGATCAACAAGTATAACAAAGATCTAATGGATCAAAACCAACCAAAGCTCACTCAAAACTCCAAATTGCATCAAAATATCAAATCAGGCTTATTTTTTGGGGATTTTTGAAATGGGCAAGAAAAACGAACCAAAAGCTATCGATTGGGGGTAGGGAAAGAGAGGATACAAGTTCCAAACATGGCAACGTTGAGCTCTAATACCAAGTTGATACGGAGGCCTCTTGATCTTCATGGTAGGAACAATAACTAGAATAGGCAATGCAATAGCTTTTGGGTATTTTGAAACTAAATCGACTATCCTCTTGATGAATTCCATGAATTCCACTCGGAGGCATGCGTTGATCCTTACAAATCCAATAGAAAAGTATGGCCTAAGGTGGATTCCCCAATCTAGAGGGATGAACCCTACATCAAGGAGCGAAGCTCTACTTTTAGTCTAAACATCAAAATCTAACCCTAATGAGAGGAGAGGAGGGGGTATTTATAGGCCCACCCCTAACCCTAGGTTTAGTTGGGCCGAAAGCCACTAACAAGGCCCATTAGCCTAAGTGACCCGTGCGCAGGCAGGTTTTCGGAAGTTCCAGGTTGGAACCTGGAAGTTCTGAGATTGGCTACTAGACTCACGCAGGTCATTCTTGGAGCTTCAGAGTTGCAAGTCAGAAGTTCCGAGGTTGAGCTTCTGGACAAGCGCAGGTGGATTTCACGGAGCTTCCGGATTGATGTCGGAGGTTCTGAGATTAGCTCCTGGACTCGGCCTCAATGCACGTCTAGCAGATTTTCGGATGCTCCGACTTAGATTTTGGAGGTTCTAACAGTGGGGGCGGAAGTTCTAATTGGGGACTTGGATTCTGGAGGTTCCGAGTCTCGGAGGTTTCAATAGTGGTCCCAGAAGTTCCAATTGGGGATTGGTTTCTTTGGAAGTTCTGGATGCTCTGACATTCCCAGAGGCTCTGAGGTCGGTTGCTAGATAGCTCCCATAGGAATCTCAGATGTTCCGACAGTTGGGTTGGAAGTTCCTATTGGAACTTGTTGCAGCTTCTCAACTTGTTGCTTTGAATCCTCCAATCCTTCACTTTCAAACCTAAGAGTGCATATGATCAAGGCATTAGATAGTACACTATTCAGGCTCAAATCAAGTGGGTACTCATGAAGGAAAAGATTCACCTCATGTTGGATGGCTTTAGCTCGTGCTCTTGTCATATGTCCAACACGTGTCTGTGTTGCTCTTGAGCTTGTGGGACTCTTTGGAGGGCTTGGGCCCATGTCATCCATGGTGATGTCCGCATCAGGAAGGGTGTGGAATAAGTTGTATCTAAACCTATCTTCTATCTCTCCCTATCCCCGGATCTAATCTCTTAATCCCCTGCTTACTGCTATCTTTGTATCCCAAAGGAATATCTATGAGTGAATGGATATCTAGCCAGTAATATTTGGTATCCAGAGCTTAGTTGTGATCCATGGATCAGGATGAATGGATGCGCATGATCACCAGGGTCTAGGTGGCAGTGGCGGGCATTCGTACGATCCAAGCCAACATGGAGGCAATTCTCGCGATCCAGGCAATGGTGGAGGAGATTCTACCATTTGTCCACGACTTCACTGACTAGAAGCCGGTGATCGATGCTGATGATGGCCAGTACTGCTACCATATACTCGTGATAAGGCCCATGAGTCTTCCTGTGAGCCTCGAGGTAGAAGCCATGGCCCAAAGGCCCGATTAAGAAGGCGTGGCCCTCAAGTCGGCATGTCCTGATCAGAGTCAGAGAGCAATTCTCGGCATACCCCCGGTTGGGAGTCCAACTCGTGTACTACGAGGACTCAAGCCAAGGTTACCGCCTTATTCTGCCTTTATAAGGAGCACAAGATCCCTCCAGGATGGGAAAAAACAGAAGTGGCACTCGATCGCATAACCTTAGTCGACTAGCCGCCTTAGAGAGCCTTCAGCCCCGAAATTGATCTCGCTAGGTTCCCTCCCGTCGAGTTCTCCTCGTAAGCCCATCTCGCCGAGTTCCATACTCGTTGAGTTCCCCTTGTAATCTCCTGTACTCCATACCGCATATCAATCCAATCACAGCAGGACGTAGGGCTATTACCCATCTCGGGGGCCTGAACCTGGGTAAATCCGTGTTGCCGGATCAAGCTGATCTGAGTTATCGCCCCGCTACCGTAT
This sequence comes from Stipa capillata, assembly GCA_019208055.1. NCBI lineage: Eukaryota > Viridiplantae > Streptophyta > Magnoliopsida > Poales > Poaceae > Stipa > Stipa capillata. The sequence goes on along the minus strand of JAGXJF010005356.1, from coordinate 60,786 downwards.
AAATACGTGCTGTACGAGTACGCCTACTGGTACCCCCTATATACCATACATCGATAGCTGGCGCCCACCGTGGGGTCCTTACGTCAGTTTGGTTACGCTTCAACGGCACTTACCGACAGGCTTCTATGATGGCTCTCCCAGATCTCGCAACAGTCGCACCAGCGCCCCTTATCAGACAGATGCTCTCCGACTTCAACGTCAACTCACGGGGATGCACGAGCAACCTCACGCTGCGGCCCCACGAGTCCTCGCTACTCCACGCGGCCGTCCGAGCTTCAACCCATACGCTTTCGATCCAGGAGGAAAACAGCACTGAAGTGGCAAACAAATCTAACCCTCGGGTTCAAGACAACTCAAAACGAGAAGTCTACCCAGACGATGAGGATATGCACGTCAACAACGTGCGCAGAAGCAAAGACACCCACTGGCTCGCGCACAAGCCAGATCTACAACAAGTCGAGGACACCGAGCAGATCAACGGCAGCGTCGACTCCCAGATATGTCACATGTGGGGTGGTTCGGCCACTTATGACTCTAAGTGACAGGCCAAGCAGATATCGCGCGACGTTCTAGCCAAACATCCATGTCCCATACCCTCCAAGTTAAAATGGGCTCGAACCCCCATCATGTTCGACGCAACTGACTGCCCTGATAACTGCCCACACCTAGGACGATACCCCTTAATAGTCTCCCCCCGGGTTCGGAACATCATGCTACACAAAGTTTTGGTTGATGGTGGCAGCTCCTTCAGCCTTATTCCAATCTCAACACTTGACAAGATGCAGGTCCCCCGCTCAACCATCAGGCCCGTGATCAAGCGTTTCTATGGGATTATTCCGGGATTAAATCATGACCCGATTGGACAAATCACGCTACCCCTCACATTCGGAACTCGCGACAATTTCCGGACAGAGAAGTGCGTCTTTGAAGTCATCGACTTCGACATCGTCTACAACGCGATACTCGGACGACCTCAGCAGGTCTAGTTTATGGCGATTCCCCATTATGCTTACCCTATTATGAAGATTCCTGCTACACACGGAGTCATCACAGTCAAAGGATCACTCCCAACGGCTGTTGAATGCGACATGCAGAACTACGGCCTCAGCGCTCGACAAGATAACACCGGCAGCGCCAACGACAACAGGGAAGCCGGAACTTCCTCTCCTGCGGCTGACAACTCAGGGCCAGCCAAGTCGAAGCCAAAACTATCGGTACAACCGCATAGCGAGATCAAGCGATTTCCACTCCGCGAGGATGAACCCGAGAAAATAGTCAAGATTGGGTCCACCCTCAACCCCAAATAGGAACTCGCGCTCACCTCCTTCCTCCGGGCAAACCCGGATGTCTTCGCCTGGAAGACATCCGACATGCCAGGAATCCCAAGGGAGGTGGCTGAGCATAAACTGGATATCGATCCGACGGTCAAACCGGTTAAACAAAAACTTCGAAGGTTCAGCCCAGAGGAGCGCAAAGTCATCGAGGCGGAACTCAAAAAACTCATCGACGCCAACTTCATCGAACCAATCAGATACCCGACATGGCTGGCCAACCCGGTCTTAGCCAAAAAAGAAAATGGCCAAATGCGCATGTGTATTGACTACACAGATCTCAACAAAGCTTGCCTGAAGGATAACTTCCCGCTACCTCTGTGAGGGACCCGGCATTTTAAATCGATTCAAGGAATTCACAACAAGTGAAGACAGTGACCATAGCCGCTACCTGCGACGGACTATGACCCACCCTCGCCCCGTGCGACATGCATACGACACAATGCGTATGACTCACCACGGCCTGATTGAGGGATCACGATTCCAAAAACATACGCCACAATGCGTATGACTCACTTTGGCAATGGACCGTACATTTACTTTGCACTTCACTTGAATCAAAATAAAATAACAAGTATCTCCATATGCATTCAACCACACTCCCCATTTCAACATACACGCATGACAGACGGGAGGTGGGGGCATATGTTGGACAGCTAGCATATCATCACACAAACCACTACGATACGCTACTTAAACTAGCTGTCCACATTGTGAACTATAAAGATTACATCATTCGGCGATAACCGGAAGTTTAGTCAAATCTGAAATAAACTTGCAACAGCGGAATAAAGAGACAAATCCCACAGCGGTGCATCGGCCGCTGCCCAAAAACCAACAAAATCCCACGAGTCAATAGCCAACCAAGAAAACCGACCAACTAGGCATCATCGAAGTAATCCTCGACCACTAGCTCACCTACAATGATCTAGGAATATCCTAGGTGAGTACAAAGGTACTCGCAAGACTTATTTGTGCTTGATTAAATGTCCTACACATGGATTCACTACGGCAGCAAATAAACATGGTGCATTCCAAGTTAACAAGGTGTAAGTAAACCACATGGCATTGACAACATTATAGGAGGAAAGCGTGACAAGTAACTTGCAGCTCAAGTTGCATACCAATCAAAGTACAAACATGAAAGCATCAATCATGACATTCCAAATTCATTTGGGGCAGCCCACACTCCCAATTAATCATCAATTCATCACACATCATGTCCAGTCTATCTCTCGAACCGTTACCGGCAATACATCCCCATGGGAATAACGAGCGCTCTTCACTCGAAGGTAGCTAGTCTCCAAGTGATCGAGACTCACCATCAGATAAACCCATAGCAGAGATTCCGGTAACGTTCACGCGGTGATAAGGGAAGTAACACAATGAAGTCACCTCAGGTTGGTATAGCGACAAAAACACTTCAAACACCAGGGTCGCTCCTATAGCTTCAATTAATACCAACTTTATTCATCGTGTACCCCCTTTCGGCTCTCGCATCTCACTTAAGCAATTCAAGTTGATGGGGCATCCAAATTAATTTTTCAGCTACAACGAGATTTAACATACCACAAACCTAACATGCTAGTTCAACGAGTTACGACCACAAGCGCATATAGACAAGCATACGAATAACGATAATAAAGTGCAACAAGCTCTGCTTGCCTTGCTCACAAAGTTCCTGATCTTGAGTGGAGTCGAGAGCCTGGTGGTCTCCTTCTTCGAGCTCTATTGCAAACAACGCGAAATACCGGAAACAAAACGATAAGAGAAAAGTAATGAGTTCTAGCATGAACGCATGATGAGGTATGCTAGGTATGCAATTCTAAGGTGACTTGTAGGTATCAGAAACCTAAGGCAACAAGAATTATCAATTGGCAATAGTAGATATTAAGTTATTACCCTAACAACGCATGCATGTCAATTTCGTTTGATCGGATGTTAGGGTTGAAGATTACTACGCACAGTGGATGGTCATGATTCAAGGTGTTGATATTATGAAAGTGCTCAACGATACAAATCTAACGCCACTGGAGTCACTCAATTTGGAGTTATAATCATCCAGTTACAGATTATCGAAGAACATTGTATGAATAGGGGTGAACTAATTCAAATTCAATTGGATCTGGGTTTACTTTTCAAATTTCGAAATTTGTTTGAACCAGATTGTAGAGACTTTTATAAGGTTTCCGAATATATAAAATTTATCCAAATCGGAATTACGGATCAAAAGTTACGCCGGTTTAAAAATCGTCGGAAAAATTGAGTTAAACCCTAACCCTAATTCCTTTTCGGGATTAAATTTTCTGCGAAAATCAAATAAAACAAAAATGCTGCGCGCACCCGGCTATCCTACCCCAGGTTTCCTACCCCTAACCCATCTCGCTGACATGCGGGCCCCACTCGTCGGCGCTGACTGGCCAAAAGAATCCCAGTCAGCTGCTGACTGGGTTCCCGTGGCCACTAGGAGGATGCCACCTCACTGCACTCATTCCTTCCCTCTGCTGAGGTGGCCGGGGACTCGGGTGGGGCGGCGCCTCACCGGAGGATCACCGGAGGAGGGCCCAGAGGCGCTACGGGATTCGGCGAGGGACGGGGAGAGCGGCGGGAGCAGAGGAGGCTTACCCTGAGGGCAACGCGCGAGCCCGGGAAGGCGGAGGAGGACGGAGGCGAGCTGGCGACGAGCAACGGTGGCGAGGAGCTTCGGTGTTGCATCGGCGGAGCACCTCGAGCACGGGTCTGCAAAGGAACGAGGAGGGGGAGGTTAAGGAGAACGAGGGCTAGCTCGGGGGCAAGAAGATGGGAGGAGGGGAGGACCGGAGCGGCGGCGATTGCTCGCCGGAGCAGCGGCCGGTGTTGGAGAAGAAAGCGGCGAAGGGGGAGAGCAACGGGGGAGGAGCTAGGGTTTGCGGGAGTGGGTGAGGAAGGGGAGGAGGGCTGTCGGGACGCCCCTTTTAAAGGGCGGCACGGTCGGGACGGGGCTGGTCGGAGCGGAGGCACCGCCCACCGCGGCATACCGGCAGCGGAGACGTGGCGCGGGGGTGCTGACAAGGGGGGCCCGCGCGACAGGGGAGCGGGAGAAGGCGCGCGGTGCCTGGGGTGCTTCCCCGTCGAGAAGGCGGAAAGGAGAAGGGGGGGCAGGCGGGTTGGGGTTAGCGGGCTGGCCGAGTGGGCCGCGGCCCAGATCCCTTGATTTTCATTTTCTTTTTCTTTTTCCAAGCTGAGTTTCTTTGCAATTCAATTTGAGCATCCAAATCTGCTCCAAATTATTTAAAATTTTTACACAACTTTCAAAATAGTAAATAGAAGCTGCTGTAAAAATCTGAGGTCATTTGGACACTGTTTGACCTAGGTTTGAATTCAACTTTCAATTTGCCCTAAATTAGGGTTGAACCGTAGCTAGGCCCTATAGACCTCCAAAATTTTTGAAAATTTGCAGGTAGCTAGGGTTCCCACATTCATGGCTGAATATAAATTTCAGTAACTTTTCATCCACAGGAAGGTTGCCTACCCATTTAATTACAATTCAACCCTTTTCGGCAATTTGATTTCCAAATCTTCAATTGAGTTAGCAAGATCTGAGGGTTTTTGGACGAAAGATCATTGTGTATTGGTCCAGCTAGGGAGCACTAATCTCACCCACCTACTATTGTTGACGTTGATATTTGCTAATTCAAATAACTTGATTGGTGTTTGCAAAATTTATCCACCGAGGATGAGATATGTATGTATTCTATAAAATATAGTTGTTGTAGATTTAAGTTTATGCAAGGTGGATGCGGGGATGATGGCATGCATGCGAGATGAATGCAAAACCCTAATCGTGAAAAGTGAGTATTACAAGACCTACCCCCCTTAAAAAGATCTCGACCCGAGATCTCTAACGGTCAGCAAACAAGGATGGAAACTCGGTCTTGAGACAATCTTCACGTTCCCAAGTAGCTTCATCTTCAGTATGGTTGCTCCATTGAACCTTGAAGAACTTGATGGTGCGATTCCGGGCCTTACGTTCAGTCTCATCGAGAACATGCACCGGATGTTCCCGATAAGTGAGGTCTTCATGTAGTTCTTCCATCTCGGGGTTGGTCTTCATTTCGGGGACACGATGACAAGCTTTTAACTGGGATACATGGAAGACATCATGCAACTGAGACAACGACGGAGGCAACCCCAATTGATACGCCACGGTCCCTCATTTGGCTAGAATTCGGTACGGACCGATATAGTGAGGAGCTAGCTTTCATTTTATTCCAAAACGATGAACACCTTTGAATGGTGTGACCTTGAGATACACACTGTCTCCAACCTAGAACGTAACTTCTCGATGGTGTGGATCGGCATAACTCTTCTGTCTCGATTGGGCTTCACGAAGACGTTCTCGAATAAGACGAACTTGAGCTTCGGCTTCTTTAATTGCATCCAGTCCGAAGAATTGCCTCTCTCCGGTCTCGGACCAGTTTAGGGGAGTCCTACATCTTCTTCCATAGAGCGCTTCGAAAGGTGCCATACCAAGGATAGCTTGGTAACTATTATTGTAGGCAAACTCCGCATACGGCAAACACTTCTCCCAATTAGAACCAAAAGTGAGAGCATAGGATCTTAACATGTCTTCAAGAATTTGGTTTGTCCTCTCAACTTGACCTCCGGTTTGAGGATGAAATGCTGTGCTAAAGGATAGAGAGGTTCTCATAGCCTCGTGCAAGCATTTCCAAAACCGGTTGGTAAATTTGGTGCCTCGATCCGAAACAATTCTTGCGGGAACACCATGAAGACAAACTATCCGGGCAATATACAATTCCGCTAATTGACTCACCTTATGGGTGGTCTTTACAGGGATGAAGTGAGCTACCTTGGAGAGATGATCCACAATTACCCATATTGCATCGTTGCCTTTCGGAGATTTCGGTAAACCTACCACGAAATCCATACCGATTTCTTCCCATTTCCACTCGGGGATAGGGAGTGGTTGAAGCATGCCCGCTGGTCTTTGATGCTCGGCCTTCGCATGACGGCATACGTCGCATTCGGCAACAAAACGAGCGATTTCCCGCTTCATTCGGGTCCACCAAAATCGACGGCGAATGTCTTGGTACATCTTTGTGCTTCCGGGATGAAGGGATAGCGGGGAGTTATGAGCTTCATGGAGGATTAATTAAATCCTTTAGTTGCTGGTCCTTGGGCACTACAAGTCATTTCCTGAACCAAAGAACTCCATGCTCATCTTCGGTGAAACAAGTGGTACCGGTTCTCACTTTCTCTCTTATCTTTTGCATACCAACACTTTGTGCTTGTGCAGCCTTGATTTGATCTTCCAAGGATGGTTTTACCTCCAAAAGGGCGAGAGAACCTTGCTCAACCATCTCAAGATTGAGCTGCTGAAATTCCAAATAGAGCGGTGGTTGTTGCTCAAGAATTGTTGCATTATTGCAATAAGCTTTCCGGCTAAGTGCGTCGGCGACGACGATGGCCTTGCCGGGGGTGTAATTTAAACCCAAATCATAATCCTTAATGAGCTCAAGCCATCTCCATTGCCGAAGGTTCAGATCTGGTTGAGTAAATAAATACTTTAAACTCTTATGATCCGAAAAGATTTCGCAACGGTTACTAATGAGTTAATGTCGCCAAATCTTGAAGGCGTGAACCACGGCTGCTAACTCTAGGTCATGAGTGGGATAATTTGCCTCATGAGGATGTAGTTGACATGAAGCATAAGCTACCACGCGACCTTCTTGCATGAGAACACAACCCAATCCATTCCAAGAAGCATCACAATAGACTTCGAAGCTTTTGTGGATATCAGGGAGGATAAGCACGGGGGCTGAGGTTAGCTTCTTTTTGAGCTCTTGGAAACTCTCTTCACACTTATCGGACCATACAAACTTCTTGTCCTTCTTCAACAACTCCGTCATTGGCTTCGCTATGGAAGAGAAACCTTCGATGAATCGATGGTAATAACCCGCCAATCCTAGAAAGCTGCGAATTTGGGTAACAGACTTGGGTTGCTTCCATTCTTGGACGGCTTGCACTTTGCCCGGGTCTATCGCAACACCTTCAGCTGAGAGCACATGACCCAAGAATTCCACTTGATGCTTCCAAAACTCGCACTTTGAGAATTTTGCATAAAGACGATGCTCACGGAGCTTGTCGAGCACCATTCTCAAGTGGTCTTCATGCTCCGGTTCAGATTTGGAGTAGATGAGGATGTCATCGATAAAAATGACCACAAATCGATCAAGATACTCCATGAATTCATGAGTTGCATAAAGGTGGAAGGGGCATTGGTCAAACCGAATGACATGACGGTGTATTCGTATGACCCGTAGCGAGTGGTAAAAGCTGTTTTTGGATATCTTCAGATCTGATTTTTATTTGGTGATAGCCCAACCTGAGATCAATCTTGGAGAAGACAGATGCTCCGGCTAATTGATCAAATAAATCATCGATCCGGGGAAGAGGATACTTCTTCTTCACCGTGAGCTCATTTAACGGGCGATAGTCAACTACCATCCGCAAGCTTGAATCCTTCTTCTTCACAAACATTGCAGGGCAACCCCAGGGCGAGGAACTAGGTCTAATGAAGCCCTTGTCCTCAAGCTCCTTGAGTTGCTTCTTCATCTCCAACAACTCATTTGGGGGTATCCGATACGGTCGCTTCGAAACAGGGGCAGTACCGGGTGGAAGATCGATAACGAATTCCACCGCACGGTTAGGAGGCATACCCGGCAATTTCTCAGGGAAAACATCGGGGTACTCACATACCACGGGGACAAGCTCAATTCCCTGGTCTTGGGTGCCACTCATGGCAAAAAGATGTCCTGACGAAGATGGCGACACGAACTTCACTTCTCTGCCAGAGTTGGCGACAAGGGAGACAGACCTTTCGGCACAATCTATTTTTGCCTTGTGTTGGATCAACCAATTCATGCCCAAAATAACATCTAAACCCTTCGATCCGAGAACCACCATATTAGCTAGAAATATCTCTCCACCAATTTCTAGCTCAACACCCTCGCAAACGAGCTCAGTCCTTATTTCCGAGCCGGGTGTTGCAATTATGAGGGGATGATGCAATGCTGATGATGGAACATGATTATCATGTGCAAACTTGCTGGATATAAAGGAATGGGATGCGCCAGAATCAAAAAGAATGGTGGCGGGAGTTGAGTTTACGGAATGCGTACCCAACACCACCTCTGGTGCATCCTGTGTTTCTTCGGCGGTGACATGGTTTACCCTGCCACGGCCGGTGACTTGGGCTTGTTGGGGGCTGGTCCCCTGACTTGAGGACCTCCACTAACTTGTCCTTGCTGCACCTTAGGGGCAAAGGAGAGTCCCGAGCGCGGATGGGAGCAATTGTTTGCATAATGCCCCATATTTCCGCAGTTGTAGCACTTAACCTTGCTTAAGTCGGGTAAAGATCGTGGCTGTCCTCCCTGGGGACGAGATTGGAAACCTTGCTGCTGAGGACGAGGCGCATAACCTTGTGGCCTGGGTGGGTGCGGTCCCACAGGACGGGGTGGTTGTGGCTGCCATGTCCTTGGTTTCTGTGAACTATTTCCAGCAGATTTTTGCAACTCCCTCTCGCGCTTGCGAGTCTGATGGAGGGCTAACTCTTTTGCTTCCACTTTGATGGCCTTGTCCACTAGGTGCTGAAAGTCACGCACATCAACTGTGGTGAGCTTAGCCTGCATCTCTTCATTCAACTTGCCCATGAACTTCTCCACCTTGTCTTCATCAGTGGATACCTCGCGGGGTGCATAACGTGCCAAATGGTTGAACTCATGGAGGAACTCCAGGATGGGCTTCTTGCCTTGGCGAAGGTCACGGAACTCTTCTTTCTTCAGTGCCATAATACCAGAAGGGATGTGGAACTCATGGAAGCCAGTTCGGAACTCAGCCCACGTGACCACATGATTGGGGGCTTGCATAGCCAGGAAGTTCTCCCACCAATCAGCTGCAGCTCCTTCAAGGTAGTGGGAGGCAAAATTGACTTTGTCGGCCTTTGCACATTGGGCCAGCTGTAACTTCCTCTCGACGGTGCGGATCCAATTGTCTGCCTCCAACGGATCATCTGCTCGGTCGAAGGTTGCTGGTTGGGTCCGCTGGAAATCAGCTAGACTATCAGCTAGACTACCACGGACTTGACCACCCCCTGCGCCCTGATTACGCACCAGCTGCTCGAGGATTCGGTTTTGGGTTGCTGGGGAGGAGGTGGCACTTCCTCTTCATCACGTTCGCGGCGGCCTCGTGCAGCTCCACGTGTTCCTGAAGCCATCCTGTTGCAACCAATTGACAACAGGATGAGACGACAACTCAAGAGACTTGGAAAGCAAAACATTTCCATAACGGTTCAGCGGGGTATACATGAATATGTCACATCATTTCATACGCATTTTCATGAGAAAATGAGGTACAAAATAATTGCAACAATGATTGACAATAATACACAAGTGCATTAATACGTTCGACATAGTTCATACATGGGGCTGCGGTTTAGATCACTTTACGGTGAAATAAACGTTAACAATGTGCCAAAATTGCAGCCACCACTACCCAATTATATGCCTCCAAAAGATACGTAAAACCTAGAATTTGGTTCAGCTTACACCACCAAAAGACAAGCCACAATTCGGTGCTGAAATTTGGACAGCACTACTAGGGACTATATGGAGCTCCCTCATTGTGGCGGCGGATCTCGTAAGCCTCCAAATCAACGGGGAGAGGAACCATGGAATAGAACAAAGGGATGCTATGACCGAATTGAGGAACCACGGAGGGAATGCGATGAACGCTGCTCACCGACATTTGCGGATGCCAAAACATTGGGTTGAGCCCCAAATTTTATTCTCCAAACATTCATCCTACTCTTCATCGGTCGGTGGGTTACTAGTGGTGTACCACATATGTATCGAGGGGTCCTCTTCCTCTTCTTCTTTAGCGGCAGATGGTGCAGCTTCATGGGTAGGGGCTGGAGCGGCTGGTGTCGAGGTACCTCCTCGGGAGAGTTGTGGGGTGAAAAGCCGTAGGTACTCACGGGCTGTCATCCTCCTACGTGGCTTCGCTCCAGAACTCTGGGGTTGATTGGTATCACAAGGTGGAGTTGGGGTAGGCTCTCGTACCCGAACATGTGGATTCTCACCACAGGACGATTCTTCTCCATCCTCAACACGTCGTCTTCTGCGCAACTCAGAACGGAGGTGATGGTTATCTTTTAACACTCGCAGCAACTCATGAGTAGCCTCTTTGTAATCCAAGTATAGCCTGTCATACATTATCTCCGCAGAGACAATGTGATGGGCAGTCTCCAACTCCGTCTCATCTTCTTCGTCGTTGCTTGGCGCGGGTACCATGATGTTGTCGCCTCCATTACTTATCTGGGGAATGAGGCGGAACTGGGAGAAGAAGAAGATGTCGTTGTAGCGATGACGGATGTAGAGGACTGCTTTCCTTGCAGCTTCAAGCCTGGCATTATCATCACTGGCCCTGGCTGCCTTGAAGGTTCGGCCCTCACCAGGATCTTCATTGTAACCCATCCAGTCCAATAGTGAATCCTCCCTTGAACCTTAAAGCTCCTGGCATAGAAGGCGGGGAGGTCTCCATGGGGCACATTAAGGTGTTCCAACATCCTCCACAGTAGGGTGGCCCAACTTCCCAGCTGGCTCAGGTCGGTCACGATGTTGTGCACCATCCTATGAAAATTTAAGGTTCAGGAGGGTAAGGTCAGCCACAAACAAAAACAAACGCAATAGGGGAGAAAATTCCAGAACTAAGAGCGATGAGGGTAAGGAATAAAAAGCAAACTACTTGCTGAGTTTAAACATAGGGTTTAACTTTGCAAATAGTTTTCTCGGTGATGCCAAGTCCTATCTAATGCCCACCTGCAATTGGCTTCCTACGATCAGCTCGGCTCTGATATCAAGCTGTGAGGGACCCGGCATTTTAAATCGATTCAAGGAATTCACAACAAGTGAAGACAGTGACCATAGCCGCTACCTGCGACGGACTATGACCCACCCTCGCCCCATGCGACATGCATACGACACAATGCGTATGACTCACCACGGCCTGATTGAGGGATCACGATTCCAAAAACATACGCCACAATGCGTATGACTCACTTTGGCAATGAACCGTACATTTACTTTGCACTTCACTTGAATCGAAATAAAATAACAAGTACCTCCATATGCATCCAACCACACTCCCCATTTCAATATACACGCATGACAGACGGGAGGTGGGGGCATATGTTGGACAGCCAGCATATCATCACACAAACCACTACGATACGCTACTTACACTAGCTGTCCACATTGTGAACTATAAAGATTACATCATTCAGCGATAACCGGAAGTTTAGTCAAATCTAAAATAAACTTGCAACAGCGGAATAAAGAGACAAATCCCACAGCGGTGCATCGGCCGCTGCCCAAAAACCAACAAAATCCCACGAGTCGATAGCCAACCAAGAAAACCGAGCAACTAGGCATCATCGAAGTAATCCTCGACCACTGGCTCACCTACAATGATCTAGGAATATCCTAGGTGAGTACAAAGGTACTCGCAAGACTTATTCGTGCTTGATTAAATGTCCTACACATGGATTCACTACGGCAGCAAATAAACATGGTGCATTCCAAGTTAACAAGGTGTAAGTAAACCACATGGCATTGACAACATTATAGGAGGAAAGCGTGACAAGTAACTTGTAGCTCAAGTTGCATACTAATCAAAGTACAAACATGAAAGCATCAATCATGACATTCCAAATTCATTTGGGGCAGCCCACACTCCCAATTAATCATCAATTCATCACACATCATGTCCAGTCTAACTCTCGAACCGTTACCGACAATACATCCCCATGGGAATAACGAGCGCTCTTCACTCGGAGGTAGCTAGTCTCCAAGTGACCGAGACTCACCATCAGATAAACCCATAGCAGAGATTCCGGTAACGTTCACGCGGTGATAAGGGAAGTAACACAATGAAGTCACCTCAGGTTGGTATAGCGACAAAAACACATCGAACACCAGGGTCGCTCCTATAGCTTCAATTAATACCAACTTTATTCATCATGTACCCCCCTTCGGCTCTCGTATCTCACTTAAGCAATTCAAGTTGATGGGGCATCCAAATTAATTTTTCAGCTACAACGAGATTTAACATACCACAAACCTAACATGCTAGTTCAACGAGTTACGACCACAAGCGCATATAGACAAGCATACGAATAACGATAACAAAGTGCAATAAGCTTTGCTTGCCTTGCTCACAAAGTTCCTGATCTTGAGTGGAGTCGAGAGCCTGGTGGTCTCCTTCTTCGAGCTCTATTGCAAACAACGCGAAATACCGGAAACAAAACGATAAGAGAAAAGTAATGAGTTCCAGCATCAATGCATGATGAGGTATGCTAGGTATGCAATTCTAAGGTGACTTATAGGTATCAGAAACCTAAGGCAACAAGAATTATCAATTGGCAATAGTAGATATTAAGTTATTACCCTAACAACACATGCATGTCAATTTCGTTTGATCTGATGTTAGGGTTGAAGATTACTACGCATAGTGGATGGTCATGATTCAAGGTGTTGATATTATGAAAGTGCTCAACGATACGAATCTAATGCCACTGGAATCACTGAATTGGGATTTATAATCGTCCAGTTACAGATTATCGAAGAACATCGTATGAATAGGGGTGAACTAATTCAAATTCAATTGGATCTGGGTTTACTTTTTGAATTTTGAAATTTGTTTGAACCAGATTGTAGAGAATTTTATAAGATTTTTGAATATATAAAATTTGTCCAAATCGGAGTTACGGATCAAAAGTTACGCCCGTTTGAAAATCGTCAGAAAAATTGAGTCAAACCCTAACCCTAATTCCTTTTTGGGATTAAATTTTCTGCAAAAATCAAATGAAGCAAAAATGCTACGCGCACCCGGCTATCCTACCCCAGGTTTCCTACCCCTAACCCATCTTGCTGACATGCGGGCCCCACTCGTCGGCGCTGACTGGGCAAAAGAATCCCAGTCAACTGCTGACTGGGTTCCCGTGGCCACTGGGAGGACGCCACCTCACTCCCCTCATTCCTTCCCTCTGCTGAGGTGGCTGGGGACTCGGGTGGGGCGGCGCCTCGCCGGAGGATCACCGGAGGAGGGCCCGGAGGGGCTACGGGACTTGGCGAGGGACGGGGAGAGCGGCGGGAGCAGCGGAGGCTTACCCTGAGGGCAACGCGTGAGCTCGGGAAGGCGGAGGAGGATGGAGGCGAGCTGGCGATGAGCAACGGCGGCGAGGAGCTTCGGTGTTGCGTCGGCGGAGCACCTCGAGCACGGGTCTGCAAAGGAACGAGGAGGGGGAGGTTAAGGAGAACGAGGGCTAGCTCGGGGCAAGAAGATGGGAGAAGGGGAGGATCGGAGCGGCGGTGATTGCTCACCGGAGCAGCGGCCGGTGTTGGAGCAGAAAGCGGCGAAGGGGGAGAGCAACGGGGGAGGAGCTAGGGTTTGCGGGAGTGGGTGAGGAAGGGGAGGAGGGCTGTCGGGACGCCCCTTTTAAAGGGCGGCACGGTCGGGACAGGGCTGGTCGGAGCGGAGGCACCGCCCACCGCGGCGTACCGGCGGCGGAGACGTGGCGCGGGGGTGCTGACAAGGGGGGCCGCGCGACAGGGGAGCGGGAGAAGGCGCGCGGCGCCGGGGGTGCTTCCCCGTCAAGAAGGTGGAAAGGAGAGAGGGGGGAGGCGGGTTGGGGTTAGCGGGCTGGCCGAGTGGGCCACGGGCCAGATCCCTTGATTTTCTTTTTCTTTTTCTTTTCCAAGCTGAGTTTCTTTGCAATTCAATTTGAGCATCCAAATCTGCTCCAAATTATTTGAATTTTTACACAACTTTCAAAATAGTAAATAGAATCTGCAGTAAAAATTTGAGGTCATTTGGACACTGTTTGACCTAGGTTTGAATTCAAATTTCAATTTGCCCTAAATTAGGGTTGAATTGTAGCTAGGCCCTATAGACCTCAAAAATTTTGAAAATTTGCAGGTAGCTAGGGTTTCCACATTCATGGCTGAATATAAATTTCAGTAACTTTTCATCCACAAGAAGGTTGCCTACCCATTTAATTACAATTCAGCCCTTTTCGGTAATTTGATTTCCAAATCTTCAATTGAGTTAGCAAGATCCGAGGGTTTTTGGATGAAAGATCATTGTGGCCCAGTTCTTTTCGGCTTCTCCAGGGCCTTCTCCGAGATGCTGCCCCCTCTCAGCTTCTCCCAGAAGCCGCCCTCTTAAATTCGTCGAAGCTTCTAAACTAGTCATGGTATGTCTAAATTAGAAGCCCCGACGAATTTGAGAGGGCGGCTTCTGGGAGAAGCTGGGAGGGAGCAGCTTCTCGGAGAAGCCCCTGGAGAAGCCGAAAAGAACTGGGCCTGTGTATTGGTCCAGCTAGGTAGCACTAATCTCACCCACCTACTATTGTTGACGTTGATATTTGCTAATTCAAATAAGTTGATTGGTGTTTGCAAAATTTATCCACCGAGGATGAGATATGTACGTATTCTATAAAATATAGTTGTTGTAGATTTAAGTTTATGCAAGGTGGATGCGGGGATGATGGCATGCATGCGAGATGAATGCAAAACCCTAATCGTGAAAAGTGGGTATTACAACCTCGCATAGATCAGATTGTGGACTCAACCTCAGGGTGTACCTATTTATGCTTACTCGACGCATACTCCGGTTACCATCAAATCCGCATGCGGGAATCGGATGTGCCTCACACTGGTTTTGTTACTCCTTACGGCACCTTCTGCTACAAGACAATGCCATTCGGACTAAAGAACACCGGCAGCACCTACCAGCGGACGATGCAGACAGCTTTTGCAAAGCAAATAGGGCGGAACATGGAAGTTTACATCGACGACTTAGTGATCAAGTCAAAGGAGGAGCACAACCTAATCACCGACTTGTCAGAAACCTTCGACAACCTACGAGCCAATAAAATCATGTTGAACTCAGAAAAGTGCATGTTCGGCGTCGAAGCTGGCAAGATTTTAGGTTTCATTGTATCACATCGGGGCATTGAGGCCAACCCAAAAAAGATTGAAGCCATCCTCAACATGAAGCCGCCTACCAACACGAACCAAATCCAAAAGCTCGCCGAGTCCATGGTCGTGCTCAGCAGATTCATTTCTCACCCTCAAAGCAACGGCCAAGTCGAATGCGCCAATGGCCTCATCCTCGACGGAATCAAGAAATGTGTATATGACACGCTGTAACGTCACGCCAAGTCTTGGGTAACCCAACGTCCTCTGGGCCCTTCGTACTACAGCCAGCCAGGCAACGGGCGCAACCCCATTTTCCCTTGTCTAAGAGGCAGAGGTGGTCCTCCTGTGCGAGATCCGGCTGAGGTCTCCTCGCGTGGAGCACTACTCTGAAGATGACGCAACGACGCAGCGCATCAACGATCTTAACCTCATCGAGGAAATGAGCGACGACGCGTACCTACAGGCAGCCAAATATCAACAAGACTTGTGCCGATACTACGAGCGCAACATCAAGCCCCGAAGCCTAGAAATCGGTGACCTCATCCTCTGGTTGGTCCAGTCGACTAAACACAAGAACAAATTATCCCCCAAGTGGGAAGGTCCCTACACCATCGTCACCACCCCACGACCAGGCGCTTTTAAGCTCGCCGATAATGGCTCCGTGCTGCCCAACAGATGGAATATTGATCAACTCTCCAAGTACTACGTATAGCTTCCCGAGAGCTCCATCCCGGATGACTTCTTTGTTGATAACCCATGACTCCATGGATGTAATATCTATACTGTACCAGTACTCAACTCTTCGGCCTACATCAAGCAATTACTGATTCGTAATGGTACTCAAACGCCTCTAAACATGCTTCGCTAAGACTCGGGAGTTGGCACGCACACGAGTCCATACCTCGTTTCGCCCTCCCAGACGGTGGCACACAAGTATTCGATTGCTCGAAGCATGGCACGAACATGAGTTCGCGCCTCGTTCCGCACCTCGAGTTTGGTTGCTGTATAACCGCCTCGTATGCACTCGGGGGCTGGCACGTACACGGGTTCGCGCCCCGTTTTGCCACCCCAGGTCCGGTCAGCTGTCCATACGCCTCGCCAAGACATCCCGGGACCAGCTTCTCCACGAGTTTTTTAACTCCATGTTGCTTCCCCCGACGCAGGCACACAGGCCTCACGCCCAGCATCCGCCCGGGGGCTAGGGGAGCACGAGTTCCACAACTCAACTTCCCACCCCGGGAACGGTGGTGCCCCACGCCTTGCATTTCACCGAAGTCTGGTGTATACACGACGTTTCTCAACTCGTTCCGCCTCTTCACAAATGCAACAGTAGACCTTGCATCTGCGCGGGGCCAGGCATGACACGAGTTTCTTAACTCGTTTCGCTTCCCTGACTACAGCAGCCTACCCCAAGGCCCGAATACAAATCCCCTCACACATCAAAACACAAACAGTCGATGGCTGGCACAGTGAAGTTTTTTCAGACTGTCCATCTGAGTTCCTGCTAACTCACACAAACAGTCGAGGGCTGGCACAACGAATTTTTTTCAGACTGTCCATCCGAGTTCCTACTAACTCGCACAAACAATCGAGGGCTGGCACAGCGAAGTTTTTTTAGACTGTCCATCTGAGTTCCTGCTAACTCGCACAAACAGTCGAGGGCTGGCACAGTGAAGTTTTTTTAGACTATCCATCTGAGTTCCTGCTAACTCGCACAAACAGTCGAGGGCTGGCACAACGAAGTTTTTTTAGACTGTCCATCCGAGTTCCTGCTAACTCACACAAACAGTCGAGGGCTAGCACAGCAGAGTTTTTTCAGACTGTCCATCCGAGTTCCTGCTAACTCGCACAAACAGTCGAGGGCTGGCACAGCAAAGTTTTTTCCAACTGTCCATCCAAGTTCCTGCTAACTCGCACAAACAATCGAAGGCTGGCACAACGAAGTTTTTTTAGACTGTCCATCCGAATTCCTGCTAACTCGCACACACAGTCGAGAGCTGGCACAGTGAAGTTTTTTCAGACTGTCCATCCGAGTTCCCTCTAACTCGCACAAACAGTCAAGGGCTGGCACAGCAAAGTTTTTTCAGACTGTCCATCCGAGTTCCTGCTAATTCGCACAAACAGTCGAGGGTTGGCACAGCGAAGTTTTTTTCGACTGTCCATCCTAGTTCCTGCTAACTCGCGCAAACAGTCGAAGGCTGGCACAGTGAAGTTTTTTCAAACTGTCAATCCGAGTTCTTGCTAACTCGCACACATAGTTGAGGGCTGGCACAGTGAAGTTTTTTCAGACTATCCATTCGAGTTCCCTCTAACTCGCACAAACAGTCGAGGACTGGCACGTCGAAGTTTTTTTCAGACTGTCCATCCGAGTCTCGGCTAACTCACATAGACAGTCAGGGGCTGCGATGTATATACTACATTACGCACTCCTACGGCGATACGACAACACTGAACAACGAAGGAGTTTGCCACATTCCAACCAAAACCACAAGGGCCACACATTTCATAAGTTAAAGTTCTTACAGCACAAAACAAAGAGATACAAATAAGGGAATGTAGGCCTAGTCCTCCTTCCCGGTAGAATCACTGCCCCCAGACATATAGTCACATTCGCTATCTTCAGGGGCGGCGGGGGCATCCTTCACCGCCTCGAACCCGGTCTCGCCGATGAACCTCTCCACCGACTCACGCCAGTCGTCGATCCACCGGTCCTCCGCTCCAGGTTGCCCGGGCACGAACTCGCTAAGCTCCCGCTCTAGCAGGTTAGTGCGAAGTTACGGCGCCAAGTCCTTGGCCAGGGCCAATGCATAGGAAATGGCCGCGTTGGCCATACCCTTCGCTCGCACGGCTGCATCCTCTTTGACAAAGGCGATGAAGTCGCTCCGACAAGCCTGATATTCGGCCACAGCTTTCAGCAAGTCGCCCGGAGCAAACTTCATGAAGTCGGGACGACGATCGAACCTCAGATTCGCCATGACCTGGTCGAGAAGAGAACACGCCTCTACAGCAGCATGAGTCTGCGCCTGCAACCGGTCACGGGAAAGCTCCACGTCTTTCTTCTTCTCCTCGAGCTCCTGACTGACAAGCCGATGAAGGTCGGTTGCTGACTTGGCCGCCGCTGCAGCCGTCTCGGCGCAAAGCGAGACCGAGGCGAGTTGCTCCTTCAGCTCGGTGTTAGCCACCCTCAAAACCTCGAGTTCCTCGGCCTGCCCAGCCCGAGCTTCGGCCTCCTCCGCTCGACTTGTCGCAGCCGCCAACTGGACTATCAGCTCGGTGTTAGCAGCCCGCAGTCGCGACACCTCCTCCTCGCTCCCGCAGACTCGGTTAAGGAGTGTTTCCTCCTTGGTGGCCACCGCAAAAGTCACGCGCTACCACAAGACACAAAGCGAGACCGAGATAGTCAAAAGAGCAATTACAACACGAAAGAGTCAAAGACCACGAAGGGTGCCACTTACCTTCATCCACATCAAGGCGTAGTCGATATATGTCTGGTACTCGCTGCGTGGCAGTGGATGCTTCGACTCGTCGTCGTCGACTTCAGGAACGGCCTCCGGGCTGGTGAGTTCAGGTTCCCTCACACCAGCTGTAGAAGCCACCAAATCCCGAGATGCTCCCATGGGGGGATGGCCACTAGAAGAGCCAGCGCCTCCCCCTGAATGCCCCTCGGCGCAGCCGACCTCCACCTCCTAAATCACCATGAGGTCCCGGCACTCGGAGGGGGAGTGCGTTGAGGGTGCGACAGGAACGGGCGCAAGGCTGAAATCTAGAGTTTATAAGTTAGACAAAGGCAAAAGGAAGAAGGGACCCCGAGCAAAAGACAAGGGGAACCCTACCTCGAGCTAGGTAGAGCCGCCCTCTTCGATGGCCCTTGGAGAGACGAGGAGCTGGAGGGCCGTTTAAGGGTGTACCGCTATCAGAAAGCAGAACCCGAAGTCAAGAACTCAGAAAAGGCAACTCGATACCCGACTTCGCAAAGAAGACCAAAAACTCACTGGGGCGGGTTGACCCCTTCTGCTAGACGCCACGGATGACTTCTTGCCCTTGGACGTTGGAATCTTTCGGGGCCAAATCGCCCCAACACCCATTGACTCTTCCACAAAGACCTCAACGCCTTCCCACGGGCCGGTCCCCAAGAAGGGACGCTGAGCGCGAGCCAAAAAAAGCTAATACCATTATAATCAAACCGCCCAAATACTCGGAGGAGGAAGCGCGTGGAAGAATCACTTACCGAGATGGGAAAAAAACAGAAGTGGCGCTCGATCGCATAACCTTAGTCGACTAGCTACCTTAGAGAGCCTTCAGCCCTGAAATCAATCTCGCCGGGTTCCCTCCCATCGAGTTCTCCTCGTAAGCCCATCTCGCCGAGTTCCATACTCGTCGAGTTCCCCTTGTAATCTCCTGTACTCCATACCGCATATCAATCCAATCACAACAGGACGTAGGGCTATTACCTATCTCGGAGGCCTGAACCTGGGTAAATCTGTGTTGCCGGATCAAGCTGATCTGAGTTATCGCCCCTCTACCGTATAAATACGTGCTGTACGAGTACGCCTACTGGTACCCCCATATACCATACATCGACAGATGCCACAATCAGCGACCTTTAGATGAAGTTGGGCGAGCCTTGTCATCAAGTCGGCCAGATCACACTCTTCATTAAGTCAGCCGATCTGCCTCCTCTCTTCACCAAGTTGGCAATGATTAGCGTGATAGAAATGAGTGGCGCACGCCATAGGCCAATTGGCCACCATGATCATGATGCACGGGGCTGGTTGTTTGGGGTCCTTCTCTCGCCTGACCCTCAATTGGGTGTGCATGATCTGTTTGAGAAATTACTTCGCTCCGCTGGTTCTTCATCTAGCCATCACGCACCATGCCCTAATATGGAGTTCCTGTCATTTGCGGTGAACATCCACACACATGGAAACGCAAGTGTGAGTCATACCTCTGTGTGTTTGTGGTCCACCCAAATCTATGGATCGATACCACGACAATGCACTTCATAGGCCATGCCATGCTGTGGTTAGAGAATAATTGTTTTCACTTAGAACATATGCGTTGGGAGGAGTTTTGTGCCTTCGTTTGGTGAGAAATTTGGGCATGATAAATTTCAGCAATTGCTTTGTAGCTATTTCACCTTCGTCAAACTAATTTCCTGGCCGAGTATGAAGCTTAGTTTAACAAAGTGATGCACACGCTCTTACCGTAAATTCTAGTGTGGGATCCTATGTTGGTCCCTTCTCATTTTGTTGATGGATTAAGGGATGACATCTGGGTTGTTGTATTAGTTCATAACCTCCAAGCTCTCGATACTATTGTCCCTTTGGCTTATCTACAGGAAGAAGCATGGCCGATCAGCCGGATGCCAGACTCATGTTGCCCTCTGTTTCCAGCGGTTCCATGATTTGGTGGCCATGCGCCCATGCCGGCACCATTTCTGCCTGGTCGCTCCTTGCTAATCCCTAGTGCAGTGCAGGACGAGTGCAAGGCCCCTGAACCAACTTGTGGGAATAAAACTGAGGACACGTTCCACGCATATCACCCGACGAAGGGCCTTTGTTTTCTCTGTGGCAAAAAGTAGGCGCATGATCACAAGTGCACCACGGTTTTCCAATTGCATGTGGTTTAGAAACTTTGTTGTATGCTTGGCCTTGAGGATACAGCTGATCAAGAGCAGCTCCTGATACAGATGGTTGTTAGGATTTACTGACTATTTCTCATGAAGCAGTGGATGGCTGAGATGCTTTGTGCACCATTCATTTGGCAGCAAAAATTCAGAAATGTTAGGTGCGGATGTTGATTGACTCCTGCAGTTCTCATAGTTTTGTCAGTAAGACTTTGGCAACTCGTATTAAGACTTTGGCAACTCATATTAAGGCTTAGCAACGCGTCGTGAAATGTTTCATCACATTCCCCTTTTGTCTAGAGCATAGGTAGTTAATCTCCGGCCGTATCGATAGTACATCCCTGCTCACAAAGATGATATCAAGCATCAGATTTCAGGACTACTTAAACAATGTGAGATCCATTTTAGTGCTAGTCTGTTCGCTTGTCACGTACAGCTAGTTCAACAAAGGACCGTGCATGGTGGCTTTTTGTGGATTACTGGCATTTGAATGCAGTTACAGTGAAGAACAAATATTCTGCCAATCATTGATGAACTTGGTGATGAGTTGAAGGGCTCGACATGGTTCACAAGCCTCAATCTTGGAGCCGGCTACCACAATATTTGATGCAGCCAAATGATGAAGCCAAGACAATGTTCAAAACACATCATGGACACTATGAGTAGCACGAATGGCTTATGATTTTACTAGTGCCCCTACCACGTCTCCGAACACCATGAATATGATCCGATCTCCTCTGCCCCGGAAGGGCGTATCGGTTTTAATCAATGACATTCTCATATACAGTGCGACACTCGATACCGATCTGCTTCGTCAAGTGCGACACTCGATACCAAATATCAACTCAAGGTTAAAATTGTCCAAATGTCGGTTCGTGCAACGCTCATTAACATATCTTGGCCACACTATTAGTACTGAAGGAGTGCAACCAATGAAAAGAATATCACTGCAGTACGCAATTGGGAACATCCATCCAATGCGAAACAAGTGCAGGGCTTTGTTGTATTGGCCGGCTACTACCGTAAATTCGTCAAAGGATTTGGTATTATTAGTAAGCCTATAACTGAACTCCTCAAGAAAAATCACGTGCTTATGTGGACAAAAGAAACAGAGGCTATCTTTCGGTATTGTAGACTGGCTCTATTTTTGGCGCATGTCTTGGCATTGCTAGATTTAAGTAAATCTTTCGTAGTGGAGACAGATGCCTCGGGTCTCAGCATTGGATCTGTTTTGATGCAACAAGAACACCCAATTGTGTTTGCCAGTAAGGCACTAAGACCATGGAACCTAGGGATGTCAGCATATGAGAAAGAGTTCTTAGAAATATTGATAGCGGTGGATCATTCGCACCCTTATCTGTAGTGCAACGAACTCATCTCAATCATCGTAGCTTGACACATCTCGATGTGCATATCTCAGAACATCATAGCAACGCAAGGCGCTCGCCGAACTAATGGGGCTTCAATACTGCTTCTTGTACAAGAAGGGGTTCGAGAATGGTGCTGCAGATGCTCTATCACGCTAGGAAGAGGGTGCAGTAGGGGAGGTATTTGCACTGTCTACGTGTGTGCCTGTGTGGCTTGATGATCTCATATCCCTCTAACAAACCGCCCCAAGGCTCAAGAGATTCTCATCACTCAATGCGCCAAATTCCATCATGCGCACAGTCACCGATGGGTTAATCAGATAATGGGGCAAGATTTGGCAAGGCGCTTCTACACAACAAGTAGTCCTGTGTGTGATGCATGATAGGACCATAGGTGGACACTAGCAGTGAAGCAATGTTCAATCGGTTGCACAAACTTTTCTCCTAGCCTAGCATGAAGCATGCAGTATGCGATTATGTGGCGGGATGTGCAGTGTGCAAACAAGCTAAGTCTGAACATGTTGGCAGTGTGCGTGGCATTTTGTTGATGGCTTACCGCAGGCAACCTGCTTTGATTGCATCATGGTGGTGGTGGATAAACTCACCCAGTACACACACTTTGTACCTCTCGCACATCCATTTACCGCTATGCTTGTGGCGTAGGCTTATATCACTAACATCGGGATCGGATCACTATATATAAATTGCACGTGTGCCTCACTCATTGATCTCAGATCAGGATCGGATCTCACGAACGCCTTGTGGTGTGAGCTGTTTAAGCTTGCCGGCACAGAGTCACGCATGAGCTCGGCATACCATCCTAGACGGGCAAACTGAACGGGTCAACCATTGTTTGGAGGCATATCTTAGATGCTTTGTCCACACATGTTGAAAGTGCATCTAGGCCCTAGATTTGTGTTTAGTGGTTTTGGTATTAATGATAACTAGGTTTGTGGACTAACAATTTTCTTGATTTGAAAAATATGTATCGGTTAGGTTCCACTCCGTGAGGTTGCATCAGGAGGATAAACCTATAAGCCCGTGAAACCCATGATTGGGGATGCGTGAAGGATTTTGGATGGATTCATATGATAAAAAACCATCAAATCAAGCGATGAATCACTGATGAAAGAGTTGAAGAGATGATCGAATTCTATGTGATCGAGAAGAAGCTTGAGAAGTGAACTTTAAGAGATCAAAATTGTGTTCAAGGTATGAACCAATATGAGAATTAAGAGAAGATGAAGTTTGACCAAGATAAGATTCATAGATGAATTTGAGTTGGTAAACATCGAGCTTAAAAGACATGCCACTTGTGACCATGTGATCAGGTGGATTTGGTAAGCAATTTTGAATTTCACTTTGTGAGAAACCTATTTTCTATGTGTGAGAAAAGTGAGTGTACAAGTTAGGTACCACTTGGTGAGATGGCATCAAGAGGATGATCTCACAAAGCTCGAGTGAAGATTGACATCAAGTGATGATGTTCATCAAGATGTAATGACCCTCACC
Organism: Stipa capillata; assembly: GCA_019208055.1. Lineage (NCBI taxonomy): Eukaryota > Viridiplantae > Streptophyta > Magnoliopsida > Poales > Poaceae > Stipa > Stipa capillata. Next base: position 36,911 of record JAGXJF010005356.1, on the reverse strand, counting down.
ACAAGCTTAAGTAGAAAGTATTAAGACGTGATGACAACAACATGAGCAAGACAAGTTAAAGTTAAGTGCCATGTGTGGGAAATGTACTTGAAACTCGCGGTCCATCAAATATTAATGGACATATGAAGATGGTCTTCAAGAAAATGCTTCTAATAAGAGATTAGCAAGAGCTAAATGAAAATCATCAAGAGAAGATGATCAAGCTGATTCCGGCTTGGAGCGTGGATGTTCGTGTTCATCAAGGCTCAAGTGGAATACACAAGGAAAATGTATGACTATGCTACGATTTCTTAGTTTGACTGGTCTCAAAGTGCTTGTTGGGAGATCGGATTATAAGATAGATAGCCGTACTATCAAGAGGGCTATCGGACGAGTAGCTTGAACGAGTCGCGTGTTGAATGCTCAAACCTTTGCATAAGTTGCGTCCTCCTATTTGTTGATCTTGGTTTGAGTCTCGCGTGATTCAACCATTCCTTTATTGTTCTTTGATGACACGGTTGCACCGTTGCATCAAGGAGAAGAAATTTCTGAGTTCACATCAACCGTTTCCCTCTTAGGCAATTTTTTGCTATGCTGAAATCTACAATTTCGAAGTATCCAATATTAATTTGGAATATCAAGTTTTGATGAACTGTGAAGATGGTCTTTAAGAGAAGGCTTCTCATAAGGGATTATGTGGGAGCTAAATGAAAAACTTCGTCAACCGATAGTGATCAGGTGATTCTAGGTTGGAGTCTGAATAATTGTATTTATGATGAGACGATGGCCCGATCTTTCGGTGAGACGAAGGTAGCTAACGGTTTGGTGGAGTTTGATCTTGATGATCTGACTATACCATACGCGATGGTATGCCTTAGCAATCGCTAAACCAACCTCCGATGGTTATTGACCTTGCCATAGGCATGATCAACCTGAACAACGAAGTTTGAGTTCCTGCAAGCAACCGAAGAACCAGCAAGAACTATGAGTGCAATCTGAAATTGCGAGTATGAAATTGACACAAGAGCTAGAAGAATAAAGTTTAGGATTCTACTGGAGATCTAAACAAGGCGGTAGTCCTACACGACTTGTAGATGCAATATTGTAGCAGTAGCTAAATAACTCAATGAAACCCAAAAACTAAAGGGAGAAACCTTGGGGGTATATAAAGAGAAGATGTGATCTGTTTCAGAGATAGTCTCGAATTGTTTTGGTAGTTATGGTCTTCTTGTAAGGAATTTGGAGATAGGGTTAGACAGATTGGAAAGAGCACGAGATAAGCTTTCCAAAGAGTCCAAGATCACCCAAATCGGAGTCCGTATGCTCGAGATAAAGATGTTTGAAGTCAGGGCTCTCTCAGCAATCCGAATCAGAGTCCAGATCTTGTGGGACTCTATCTCTAGCTCTCCTTGGCCCCAAAGTGACATGGGAAGACTCCTTATACAGCACCAAATCATCTCTTGCATTTGCGCTTGAAGTCTTGAGTAAAAACTTGTTTGTATATTGGCTGCCTTGTTCATCCTTCCTTGTCTTCATACTCCATTGCTTGTTCAACTTAGCTTGGCTTGGACCTCCATTCCTAACAAGCAAAAGAACACATCCTTTAGACAGCACCATATGTTCTTTAATATCAAATGAAGTACCAAGAAATGACAATACCTGATAATTAAGGTGCCGAGCACGAGCTCTAGTGATAGGTACTTGTATTTCCGGCATGATACTTGGGGTGGATGTAGCTGTAGTTGTATCATTAGTAGGGATGTCCTTATCATCCTCCCCTTCTTGAATTAAAATCGTCCTCGACGGTATCTCATTTTCCTCACCCAAATATGGCTTCAAATCTACAATGTTAAATGTGGGACTAACCCCAAAGTCTACAGGTAGATCAAGCTTATATGCATTATCATTAATCTTTTCAAATACTTTGAAAAGACCATCAGCGCGAGGCATTAGTTTGGATTTGTACAAATCAGGGAAACAATCTTTTCTTAAATGCAACCAGACTAAATCACCTGATTCAAACACAATATGTTTCCTACCCTGACTCCCAGCAAGTTTTTATTTAGCATTCATGCGCTCAATATTCTCTTTAGTTGTCTCATGCATTTTTAATATTAAATCAGCACATTGTTTAGCATCAAAATTAACCTTATCTGAAGATGGAAGAGGCAATAGATCAATTGGTGCACGAGGTTTAAAGCCATAAACAATCTCAAAGGGGCACATCTTAGTGGTAGAATGCAGTGAATGATTATAAGCAAACTCAATATGAGGTAAACATTCTTCCCACATACGCACATTTTGTTTCAAAACAACCCTAAGCATAGTAGACAATGTTCTATTCACAACCTCAATTTGTCCATCAGTTTGGGGATGACAAGTAGTAGAAAATAAAAGCTTAGTTCCCAATTTAGCCCATAAAGTTCTCCAAAAATGGCTAAGGAATTTAGTATCACGATCTAACACAATAGTATTAGGCACACCATGCAAGCGTATAATTTCACGAAAGAATAAATCAGCAATAACAGTAGCATCATCAGATTTGTGACATGGTATAAAGTGTGCCATCTTACTAAATCTATCCACGACAACAAATATATTATCTCTCCCCTTCTTTGTTCTAGGTAGCCCTAAAACAAAGTCGATAGATATATCTTCCCAAGGCACACTAGGAACAGGTAGAGGCATATATAAACCATGAGGATTAAGTCGTGACTTAGCTTTTTGACATGTAGTGCAGTGAGCAACGAATCTCTCAACATCCCGTCTCATCTTTGGCCAAAAGAAGTGGGCAGCCAATACGTCCTCCATTTTCTTAACGCCAAAATTACCCATCAATCCTCCTCCATGCGCCCCTTGTAACAACAAAAGACGAACGATGTTAGCTGGGATGCATAGCTTATTAGCACGAAACACAAATCCATCACTAATGACGAATTTGTTCCATGTTGTCCCTTCTCGACAATTCTGCAATACATCTTTGAATTCAGCATCATGCACATATTGATCTTTGATAGTCTCCAAACCAAAAAATTTGAAGTCAAGTTGGGAAAGCATGGTATAACGACGTGACAGTGCATCAACAATGACATTTTCTTTGCCCTTTTTGTGTTTGATACCATAAGGGAAAGGCTCCATGAACTCAACCCACTTAGCATATCTATGGTTCAGTTTAACTTGACTTCTAATATGCTTCAAAGATTCATAATCAGAATGTATGATGAACTCCTTGGGCCACAAATAATGTTGCCATGTTTCTAAAGTCTGAACTAGAACATAAAGTTCTTTGTCATAAGTTGAATAATTCAGACTAGGCCCACTGAGTTTTTCACTAAAGTACGCTACAGGTTTGTCTTCTTGTAATAAAACACCACCAAGCCCTATCCCACTAGCATCACATTCAAGCTCGAACATCTTGTTAAAATCAGGGAGTTGCAGCAGGGGGGCATGTGTTAACTTATCTTTTAATATTATGAATGCGTCTTCTTGTGCGTCGCTCCAAACAAAAGGTACATTCTTCTTTGTAAGCTCGTTGAGCAGCGCTGCAATGATGCTGAAATCCTTCATGAACCACCGATAGAAACCAGGAAGTCTGAGAAAACTCCTCACTTATGTGACCGTTCTAGGAGTCGGCCAACTCTGTATCGCCTCGACCTTGGCTTTGTCAACTTCAATTCCCTGCGAGGTCACAACATAGCCAAGAAAAGAGACTCGATCCGTGCAAAAAGTGCACTTCTCGATGTTGCCAAATAATCATGCATCACGTAAAGTATTAAAAACAGCACGTAAATGGTCTAAGTGCTCATCTAGTGACTTGTTGTAAATGAGAATATCATCAAAGTATACTACCACAAATCATCATACGAATGCTCGCAAAACCTCATTCATTAATCTCATGAAAGTGCTGGGTGCATTAGTCAATCCAAAAGGCATAATTAACCACTCATATAAACCGAATTTAGTTTTGAAAGCTGCTTCCCATTCATCACCCAATTTCAAACGAATTTGATGGTAGCCACTTCGCAAGTCTACTTTAGAGAACACAACTGAGCCACTAAGTTCATCAAGCATGTCATCTAATCTACTAATAGATGACGATAATGAATTGTAATATTATTAATGGCTCTACAATCAACACACATGCATCAAGCACCATCTTTCTTAGGAACAAGAATAACAGGAACAGCACAAGGCCTAAGGGATTCACGAACATAACCTTTATCAAGAAGTTCTTGAACTTGTCACTGAATCTCCTTGGTCTCCTCAGGATTGGTGCGGTACAGTGCACGGTTGGGTAGCGAGGCACCGGGAATCAAGTAAATTTGGTATTCAATGCCTCTCATAGGTGGCAGCCCCAGCGGCATTTCTTTTGAAAACACATCAATGTATTCCTGCAAAAGGTTAGCAACAACAGGAGGCAAAGAAGGAGGCATATCCTCAAATGAAAACAAAACTTCTTTGCAAATCAGTCCATAGCATGCGTTAGAACTAGCATCTAATTCAGAAATTTCAGCATGTGTAGCTAAGAATGCAGCACCTTTTAATTTTATTTCTGTAGATGAGGTAGGTGTAGCTTTGTTCAACTTATTAAATTGCTCTAACTCATGAACTACTTGCTGATTTTCAGATTTAACATGCTCTCTACTTTTATTTCTGTCGACGATCGGTGAATCGGCGATCTTACGGTATTCGTGGAGTGATGATTACTGGGGGGTAGGGACCTCTAGGGCCCAAGTGCCAGGAGCTCTGACAGCAGGGGACAGCCGTTTTTATACAGGTTCGGGCCTCCCTCAGGATAATAACCCTACGTCCTGTTGCTATATATTGATGGAGAACACGCTTACAATAGGGAGTGCATGTTAGTGGCTACCCTAGGCCTAATCGTAGACTAATCTAGCTAAACCGCCGGGCTCGACTCCTTCGAGGCAGCGGGTCATCTAGGGCTTCGCCTCCTGAGATCCTATGCTGCTTGTGCTATGACTAGAAAGACCTGTCCTCCCCAATGGGATTGCTGATCCTTATATAGGGGGTTCCCAGGGTCGTACTGGACGTGGACTTACGCCCGAGTAGGACTCTAGTCTCCTTAAACGTCGGGATTGACTTCCTAGTTTAAGGGGAGCCTTCCCTTCCTGAGAGGGGTTACCTTGTCGTCCAGGGATCCTTACCGGATACGTCGTACCTTCCTAAAGTCCCGGGGATCTGTACACGGATACCCCTAATACGCGGGATACCGTACTATTCATCATCAATTTCTACTAGCCCTAGCAAGATCATCATGCAAAATTTTCTCAGGAGACATACATTATGTATACATTGTTTATCATACTGTCATGGCCTACCTAATAATATAGAACAAGCTTGCATAGGCACAATATCGCAGTCAACAGTATCATGGTATGAACCTAAGAAAAATTGAACTCTCACCATGCGTGTTACCTTTACTTTACCGCTATCATTGAACCACTGAATGTAATAAGGCCACTGAATGTAATAAGGATGTGGATGTGGCCGTGTAGGTAGACTGAGCTTCTCCACCATGTCGATGCTTGCTAAGTTAGTGCAACTTCCTCCATCAATGATTATACGAACCGAACGCTCCTTGACGACACCTTTGATGTGGAAGAGGTTGTGGCGCTGATTTTTCTTGTCTCGCACAATCTGAGCACTAAGCATATGGTGTGCTATAATACTCATGTACCGGTCGGCATCTTCAGCGGTCACATGCTCTTCATCTTGGTCGGACTTGGTGTCAACTTGTTCATGTTCAGCAAGCAAAACATAGGTCTCCTCATCTAGATCACTCGTGGAGTCGTACTCGTCGTCTTCACGAATGAGCAAGAATCTTTTGTTAGGACAGTCCTTCATGATATGGCCGAAGCCTTGCAGCGACGACACTGAATGTCCTTTGATCTCCCCGTGGAGGCCACCGACGATGAACTTTTAGTAGGAGTTGATGAAGTATTTTTTGTCGGTGTCATAGTATGGGATGCTGAATTGGAAGGAGCAGGAGTTGGAGCTGGTCTAAAGGTTGAAGGAGTCGCTGTGGATGTACGAGTGGGCGGGGCAGCTGGTGCGCGCGGCACCACGTGGAAGCACGACCTGCAGAAAAGTTAGTACGCGGTCTCGAGCGCCCCTGCACTTCATGTTCAGCATGTATAGCAAGGTAGAATAAACGGGTCATAGAGTTATAGTCCTTATAAACAAGAATATCAGCAATCTCTCTATTTAATCCACCCATAAACATAGCCATAGAAGCTTCCTCATTCTCAACTAAACCATAATGTAGCATTCTAATTTGCAATTCTTGATAATAGTCTTCTACAGATCTATTTCCTTGATTTAAGCGCTGTAATTTGTTCAATAAATTTCTAGCATAGTATGAGGGAACGAACCGATGTCTCATTAATTATTTTAATGCGTCCCAAGTGGTTGGAATATTATGAGGATGTACTCTACAGTGTTCTTTCCACTAAATAGATACAAAATCAGAAAACTCACTAGTAGCAGCCCTAACACGTGTATCATCCGGAAAATCATGGCATGCAAATTTCTGATCAACTAGTAACTCCATGTGAGGTATGCATCTGGATCATATTTACCTTTATAAGGGGGCATAGTGAATTTTACCTTAGAGAATATGTCATCTCTATCTCGGTGGTGCCGTGGCCGTGGTGGTCGCCGCATAACATGTCGCTTGCAGCGTTGTCGACAATGATTGTGGTCGTTGTTGTGGTTGACGTCATCCTCATCCTCAGAATCAGCACTGTAGCCGTCCTCGGCTACCGATCCCACGGATGCTGCTCGTTGATCGAAGGCGTCGCTGTTGTTGGTCGCAGCTAAAGGGACTCGTCGTGCACGTGGTACTCCATTATTGTTTAGGAGACGAGGTGCAGGTATCGCAGCACCTGCAAGATTATCAAGGCGAGCAAGAATAGCAGCAATGTTAGCATTAGCGGCCGCATGTCCATCCTCAATAGCTTTGAGGTGGTTCTCTTGCATTTGAATTCGTTCATTGGTCCTGTGGAGATCCTCCGTGAGGCCCGTCAAAACATCATTGTCACCTGCCATGGTTAGCAAAAGTAAACAAATCACAGGTTTATATTCCTATCACTACTGGAATATGGGGTGTGGGTGGAAGGAACCTCAACAATTCAGTAGCAAATACCAAGCTCTTACTAGTTCTTACCGTGCTACAGTGGTTGTCGGCCTTTGGTGGTGTCAAAGATGATTAAAAAATTAGTATAGCGATTACCAAAGTGACCGAACAAGTACTATATAGGAAGGTGGAGCTTGGTAGGCTTCAATATGGTAGCAAGGAATAGCAAATGATCAAAGTAACTATGCAAAGTTAAAAAGATGCTCAAAAATACTAGTCCTAGTTGCTGGACATAGAATACAACGAGCAAAATTTAACTAAGCCTAAGTACCGAAGCAATAGAAACAAAAGATACAAGAGAAAGTAATGGGTAATTTTGTGAGGTTTTTTTTGCAGTGGCCTTCTATGCGGCTTCTTACTCTTTTTTATATTTTTTTAAAATTTTTTTACACCTCAGAAAAATCCCAAACAGAGCAAAAGATATACGCTACACAAGAAAATAGGATTCTGCCACAGAGCTGCCGCGGCAGCAGAAAACAGCAGAAATTTTGCTGTGGCAAGAAGTTGGCAGGAGGCTAAAACTTAAATTGGCATTTTCTCTCAAACCACTCATCAGGTTGTGCTGAAAATTTAACAGTAGACTCCTGGATTTATGCCTGATTTTATAGAATGTTTTTAGAATTTTCCAAGCACTTTGAATTTTCAGTCTGAAATTGACTTGGAGTTTGAATCCGAATCCAAAATGAGTTGTAACTTGAATTCCAGTCTGATTCTTGGTGGGAGATCTGTCCAGGGGCCTTCTTAAGGATGTGGGGGAGCCCTTTGGGTTAGCCAAATCCTTTCCCAATGGTTAGAGATAGAAGATCAAGCCTCACAAGATGATTCCTTTGCCTAGTTCAACTTGAACTCCAATTCAAATCCTTTCTTGTTGTGTTGGACTCTCCAAAACCTTATAGATGTGATCCAATCTGCAATTGGTGTGCTCAAGCAAAGGTGCAAGTGACCTCTCCTTGTTCTTCTCTAAGCCAAGACCGCAAGGGAAGTGGCGGTGGCAGCAATGCACGTCGTGGCAGCAAACTTGATACCACGACAGGGGCTGCAAGTGTGGTGGCACAAGATGATGGATAAGCAGCAACAGCAGAGGGTAAGAAAGGTGGCAGCAAAAACCTTGCCACGGCAGCGGCTATTCTCTCATTTTCTTTTTCTGATTTTTTTGCAAGGACTAGAAGTGACAAAAGGAGGTTTGATCTAGTAGAAAAATTTTAATTACGAACCAATCTAAACCAGCAACTCGACACGATTAATGTAGAAAAAGTTCAACAATGCAAGAACTATGATGAAAATTGCGAGGCTCAGATTTTTTGGACAATAGGACGAACAGATCTAATTTACGAAAAACAGTAAACTCTCACCGATCAACTTGGGCTCTGATACCATTTGATGAGATGGTGGCCCGATCTGTCGGTGAGACGAAGGTAGCTAATGGTTTGGTGGAGTTTGACCTTGACGATCCGACTATACCATATGCGACGGTATGCCTTAACAATCGCTAAACCAACCTACGATGGTTATTGACCTTGCCATAGGCACGATCAACTTGAAGAACGAAGTTCGAGTTCCTGCAAGCAACCGAAGAACCAGCAAGAACTATGAGTGAAATCTGAAATTGCGAGTATGAAATTGACACAAGAGCTAGAAGAACAAAGTTTAGGATTCCACTGGAGGTATAAACAAGGCAGTAGTCCTACATAACTTGTAGATGCAATATTGTAACAGTAGCTACACAACTCAATGGAACCCAAAAAATAAAGGGAGAAACCTAGGGGGTATATATAGAGAAGATGTGATCTGTTTCAGAGATAGTCTCGAATTGTTTTGGCAGTTGTGGTCTACTCGTAAGGAATTTGGAGATGGGGTTGGATAGGTTGGAAAGAGCACGAGATAAGCTTTCCAAAGAGTCCAAGATCAGAGTTCGTATGCTCGAGATAAAGACATTTGAAGTCAGGGCTCTCTCAGCAATCCGAATCAGAGTCCAGATCTTGTGGGACTCTAGCTCTCCTTGGCCCCAAAGTGACGTGGGAAGACTCCTTATACAGCACCAAATCATCTCTTGCATTTGCACTTGAAGTCTTGAGTGAAAACTTGTTTGTATATTGGCTGCTTTGTTCATCCTTCCTTGTCTTCATGCTCCATTGCTTGTCCAACTTAGCTTGGCTTGGATCTCCATTCCTAACAAGCAAAAGAACACATCCTTTAGGAAGCACCATATATTCTTTAATATCAAATAAAGTACCAAGAAATGACAATACCTGATAATTAAGGTGCCGAACATGAGCCCTAGTGATAGGTCCTTGTATTTCCGGCATGGTACTTGGGGCGGATGTAGTTGTGGTCGTATCATTAGTAGGGATGTCCTCATCAGTTTATCGATGCTCAAGTGGAATGCGCAAGGAAAATGCATGCTCAAGCTATGATGTCTTATTTTGACTGCTCTCAAGGTGTTTGGTGGAAGACCAGACTATAGGATACATAGTTGTACTATCAAGAGGGGCTATTGGGCAAGTAACTTGAATGAGTCACGTGTTGAGTGCTCAAACCTTTGCATAAATTGCATCCTCCCCTTTGTTGAGCTTGGATTGAATCTTGTGTGATTCAACAATTCTCAGTTCAGATCAACCATTTCCTCCTCTTTGATGACTCGGTTGCACCGTTGTATCAACAAGAAGAAATTTCTCGGTCCAGATCAACCGTTTGCCTTCTGGGTAGTTTTTTGTTGTGCTGAATTCTGCAATTTTGGAATATCTGAAATTAATTTCGTAATATCTAAGATTGGTTTCTGGAACCTCCAAGTTTGAATCATGGAATCTCTGAGTTTGAAGTTGGAACCTCCAAGATTGCCCACTAAAAATGTGTTTTCAGCTGAGTTTTTTGAATCTCAAAACCTCCGGATTGGAAATTCATACCTCCAAGTTGTAAGTTGGAACCTCCGAGTTTGAAGTCAGAACTTTCGAGTTTCATGTCTATTCGTTGATATAGCCGTTGGTTTGAATCCCAAAACCCCGAGTTTGAAGTCGAAACCTCCGAATTTCCTATCTATTCACTAATATAGCCGTTGGTTTGGATTTCGGAACCTCTGAGTTTGGTTCCAAAACCTCCAACATTTTGTGCAGAAAATACGTAATGGCTAGGTTTTAGGTTGGCTACAAATAGCCCGCTTAGCCAGATTGAGTAATAGGCTCCAAATCTGGGGGATCATTTGTTGATCTCTTCTCTTACTCTCCTCCACTTAATAGCCTCTAGGGCATGAGTTGCTCTTGGTGAGGTGTGAAATGGAATTGTGCATTGTGTTATACTTAGCGATTGCGTTAGTTGCATCAGTTTGAGCTCTCCGTGTAGATTGTGTTCGAATGGAAGTTCGAGAGCTTGTTACTCTTGGAGGACACCACCTCCTAAACGATTTGGTGGAGTTGAAGAGATCCAAGAACTTATGAGTGGTTGCGGAGCTCACCATCTTTTGGTGTGGAGAAAAGAGCTATCCATACTGAGCGATTCTTGCTAAAGGTAAGGACCTTGAGGGCAGAGCTCGATTTGGAGCTGACTTGTTCGTCGGGACAAGCTTCCTCAATGGAGACGTGGGATATCAGTGGATGTCCAAACTTTGAGAACAAACATCATTTTTGTCTCTTGACTCCTTTACATTCTTGCAATCCATATCTTGTTATTCATGCTTGCGCAATTATCTTGTGTAGAAATTAATTTGCTTGCTTGTCATTCTAAGATTGCATATATTGTCTTAGACTTCTTGGTGCACTTAGTTGATCCTAGACTTTTTAGGGTTTGATCTTGTGAAAATCTGGTTAGCTAAATTGCACATTAATAATAGGCCTATATCGTAATCTTTCTTAAAACGCCTATTCACCCCCCTCTAGGCAACATACTAGGTCATTTCACATGCCTAAAGAAATGAATTCATTAGCTACCCATCGCTAAATTATGGTATGACTCAGCCATCATTCCACTCTTGGCGTGTCTCCTTTCAAAGCTTTGTACGATCACAACCCACCTCATTTTGGCGTCGTTGATGAGAGTGTGCAAAGTACTGGAGCTAGGCACCTGGATGCAAGAACATGCTCTGAAGACCCAGTTGGTTCGCCATCACTTCAAACATGCTTAGCAGCAGATGAAGGACCAAGCTGATAAGCATCACTTCGAGCACAACTTCGAAGTGCACAATTGGATCTTCATGAAGATGCAACCCTATGTCTAGTCCTCCGTTGCATCGTGAGAAAATCACAAGTTGGCATTTCGCTACTATGGGCCATATCAAATTGTTCAGAGCATCATTATAGTGGCTTACAAGTTGCGCCTATTGCCTAAAAGTTTGATCCATCCTCCATGTCTCCCAGTTGCATCAAGGCCCACCTCCCAATACCGCTGTCTACAAGGAGCTTCCTGAACCATGTGATGAAGACGATCTGCTCTAGGAAGCGGTGACCATCCTTGTTGATGAGGACATCCCTAATACCGATACAATCATATCCCCATAGCTCAAGCACGCCAACTTAATTATCAAGTAAATTCGTTTCTTAGAGCTCCATCATTTTCTATGAACTCCATGATGCTTCCTAAAGGAGATGATATTATATTACTCAGAAACATGGGATCAAGTGAGGAGAAGGATGGCAGTGCTACAATGATGGTGTCAGGCTATTTCAAGACTTCGGAGCCACTATGATGGACGAAATATACCAGCTTTCACTTTGCATTTTTGTCCATAATTAGTGAACGGTGCTGCGTCACATTTTTCTGGCCAAGGCCATATATCTTTTAATTTTAGCACACTTAGAGACATTCGAGTCGTAAGGGAGGAGTCCTAGTCGTGAACAATACCACCTTGCACCCTCTCCTATATAAGTTACCCAAGTCCCTAGGATTAGATGGGTTTCATTGAGTTGTTTAGCTACTGCTACAATTTCTCATCTACAAGTCGTGTAAGACTACTACCTTGTTCATATCGCCAATGGAATCCCAAATTCGTTCTTCTAGCTTTTGTGCCAATTTAATACTCGTAATTTTAGATTGCACATTATCACAGTTCTTGTTGGTTCTTTGGTTGCATCTAGGAACTCGAACCTCATTGTTCAGCTTAATCGTGCATACGGCAAGGTCAATAACCATCGGAGATTGGTTTAGCAATTGCTAAGATGTATCACCTAGTACGGTATTGTCGGATCATCAAGGTCAAGCTTCACCAAATTGATAGCTATCGTCATCTCATCGAAACATCGGGCCACCATCATATCAAATGGTATCAGAGCTCAAGTTGATCGGTGTGAATTTACTATTTTTTGTAGATTAGATCTATTTGTTCTATTGCCTAGAAAAAATCCAAAAAAATAGTAGATTAGATTCTTTTTTTCCATGTCCAAACCAATCTGTGCCTTTTCATCTATCTTTCAGTAATTTTGCATCGTTGAATTTGTGTTGCATTGTCGTCACGTTGCTGGTCATAGTTTAGAGTCGGTCTCTAGTTAGTCATGTCTTGCATCTTGTTGCCATTGCCATCGCCACCATCTTGTGTTGATTAGATTGGTTTCGGGAAGAAGTAGAGATCAAGTCAATATCTGTTACAGATAGAGTTCAGGACATATACAACTCCTACTAGTTTCTAACTTCAAAATTTGAATTGTTCGGATTGGGCTCAAACTCTACAGTTTGGGAAATATATATGTGTTGATCCTGCCCCAAAAGTTTCAGCTTGATCTATGCATCCAAACTCCGTGTAGAAGCCATCAAAGTCTTGTCACGGCAAGAAAAACAGCAGATTTGCTGCCGTGGCAAGGATACTAGTTGAAGAGTGTAGATCCAATTCTAGTTTGAGCAGTTTTAGTAAGACATGCATAACTTTTCGCATACGAAGTCTGTTTTCGGTCCACAACCACTCAAATTAAAGCTAACGACGAGGCGCACCTAAAAAACATATTGTTGCATACACGGGTACCCATCTTAACCCTCAAAATTCGGCTCCTAAGTTAGACTTTTTGGCTCCGGAAGTTTTTCTGCAAGTTTTCTGATTTTGCAGATGGCATATCTCCTTCACTTAAACTCTTATTTCCCTGGATAGCTTGAGTCAAGAACTTGCTTCCACCTTGATCCCGTTTTGTTTTGAGCATTTTGGTCGAGGTAACTTTTTCAGAATCTTTGATTTTGGGCCAGAAATTCCACTAGTCATTTTCCCAACCTTCTCAGAATTGGCTCAAAAAATTTGGAGATATAGAGTTTGAACTCCTGCTTACAATCGTGAAAACCATTTGTCAATCCGAGTTGTCAAACTCCCCATACAACACTGCTACTTTCCTGCCACGGCAAGGAAATCTGTTCTTTTTGTTGCCGCGGCAGCAGCACATTAGGCTTCTTTTGTTTTACCTCTGCTACGCCAAGACTTCTGCTATTTTTGCTACCACAGCACCACAACGATTGTTCTTCTAATTGAGTGGTTTCTGAGATAAAGAAAAAAAGAATTAGAAAGAGAAAAAAAGAAAAAAATCTCAGAGATCTTTTGTCACTCATCTTTTGCAGTTTCAGTACCTTATCTTTAGGGCACTCCACTACTGCCTTTGAGCTTCGCTTATATTATTTGTAGGGCATATATTAGCTTTTCATTGTTCTATGCTAGGATTCAGCAACAATGACTAGTATTTTGAATATTCAACTTGCATTTGTTGCATTGATTGTTGCTACTCCTTGCTACCATATTGAAGCCAACCAAGCTCCACCTTTCTATACTGTACTTTGTTTGGTCACCTTGGTAATCGCTATATCAATCTGTTGATGATCTTTGACACCACCAAAGGCCAACAACCACTTCAGTAGGATAAAAACTAGTAAGAGCTTGGTATTTGCTATAGAATTAATGAGAGCCTTTCCACCACTCCACATCACCCACATTCCAGTAGTGATAAGAATATAAATCTGTGATTTTTTTCCATTTGCTAACCATCTCAGGCGACGAGGATGCTATTATTAAGGGCCTCACGGATGATCTTGACAGGACCAATGAAATAATGCAAATGTAGAAGAACCACCTCAAAGCTATTGAGGATAGATAGACAACCGCTAACACTAAAATTGCTACTATATTGGCTCGCCTTGATAATCTTGCAGGTTCTTCGATACCTGCACCTCATCTTCCAAATAATAATGGAGTACCACATGCACGACGAGTTCCTTGAGCTACGACCAACAACCCCAATGCCTCTGTTCAGCGACCAGCGGCATCTGTGGGATGGGGAGCCAACGCACGCCATGGACAAGAGTAGGGAGATAAGGACGACTACAGTGCTGATTCTGAGGATGATGTCAACCACAACAATGACCGTGATCACCATCGATTGCACTACAATAGACAAGGTTTGCAATGTGATCCACCACCTCTACGGTGAGACCATGATAGAGATGATACATTCTCTAAGGTAAAATTCACTATGCCCCCTTATGAAGGTAAATATGATCCAGATACATACCTTTCATGGGAGTTACTAGTTGATCAAAAATTTGCATGCCATGATCTCCCAGAGAATAAACGTGTTAGGGCTGCTACTAGTGAATTTTATGATTTTGCTTCTCTTTAGTGGAAAGAACACTGTAGAATATATCCACATAATATTCCAACCACTTAGGAAGCATTAAAACAATTGATGAGACATAGATTTGTTCCCTCATACTATGCTAGAGATTTATTGAATAAATTACAGCGCTTAAATCAAGGAAATAGATCTGTAGAAGACTATTATCAAGAATTGCAAATTAGAATGCTACATTATGGTTTATTGAGAATGAGGAAGCTTCTATGTCTAGGTTTATGAGTGGATTAAATAGAGAGCTTACTGATATTCTTGCTTATAAGGACTATAACTCTATGACTTGTTTATTCCACCTTGCATAAGATTCATCTTTAAATGTAAGGTCATTTTGTCTTCCTTACTTGCATGTTACATCTCATGAAATACCTCCATATTAATTGTTCCTCCATGATTAAGTCTATATCTCAACTCAAGGTTAAATCTCAACTAAAACTAAATCAATATGTGAAATTGACCATAATATGCTTAGGTTAATTCCATGCTTCATCTTAATTCATCGTAGTTGCATATCATACAGATTTACCATATTCATCATAGCATCTTAGTTTCCCTTTTCTCGTCTAGATACTATTTGCATCTTCGTGGTGTTTCGGCTTTTCAGATTCCCTCATGATTGGACTTAGCTACTTCGCAGGTCTTCACCAAGCCCTCAGGCAAGCATGCAGCTTGTTGGTTAATTTATTACTTGGATGAATGTCAATGACTATGTGTATTTTGTCTGATTGTTGGTTGTGGATGTTTTAAATGTTCAATCAAAGATAATTCAACTGGAACCCTAATTAAGTTAGTGAGAGACGAGGTAGCGCGGCTAGTTGGGTGGACTGTGACAACGAAGGTCACAGTGGCGACCCAATAGGGCTCTACCTATTAGTCGTAGAGTGAGTGACGAGGTAGCGCCGCTAGTTGGGTGGGCTGTGACATTGTTGTCGATAGCCCGAGCCCGACGTCAGTATGATTTTGGAGGTCACAGGCGACCCAACAGGGCGCTCCCTTAAGCCGTGAGTGCTGGTCGTGAGAAGACCAAGGGTGTGACACAGTTTCCAAAATTCTAGTCATGAAAGACAGAGTACTTGCTCAAGATAACCTACAGCCAATGCACAGATAGTGCTCTAAACTAAATGTATTTGTTCTAGAATAAATAAGTTCAGCCCGTAGCTGATATGCTCTCGAAAACAGTTTCCTGTTACTCTCTTCAAGTAAAAATTTAAACGGAATCAAATAAATACTTACTTCCATGTGTCTTTCTTTCTCTTAAGTGTCTCGTGGAATGGCTTTGGCCTCTTCTTGCATCGAGCACCTTTCGAAATAATTGGTTTTGGATCCAGGAATTTGTTCGTAGATGCTTGGTTCGACCCTGAAAAATATGCTAGCATAGGACCAAATTTTCTCGCCTCAATGCTCCCATTATTATCACTGGCATCATCAATAACATTCTTAAGAAAATCCATCATCCTATGTGATTGCTCTGTGCTCTTTGAAGCTTTGAATAAGGTGACACTAGCCATATTGCAGAGCTCGCGGTAACAATCCATCTGTTCAGACCAAACATGCGTATTGGCATTCCTTGGCTTGCATTGTCCATCTTACCAAAACACAACAGTGAGGAATGGTGGCCATGCCAAGGTTACTTTAGAGCAGAAAATATGTATGTGCATGGGATCTCCTCCATCTTCCGACAATGGCAATTCACACTCTCCAACGAGCCAGCAAAGACACACCTCACATCAAATCTAACATGCATGCTCCCTTTTCTACAGACTGCGTACCTGACCAAACAATCTTGCTGGTCACCTCTGCAACTCCCCATTCTGATAATTTCATGATCTGCTCCTTTACCTTCTTGAACATCACTAGAGTATAGATACGAGCGGCACTTTTCAAAAGTGAATCATCACATATTCTAGTGAAGGGTACTATATCCGAAGCTTTAGCATCCAACGTAGTTTCATTCCTTCAGATACGTGATAAACAATGCTCAAAAAGTGCTTGAGCAAATCAACAACTAACATTTTCCTGTCTAGATGCTTATGAAGCCCTGAGTTGAGACTTTCACTCCTTGGGTTGCTCTGCATGCCCAAGAAATATCCACCTCTTGTGTAGGCCGCAAACCACTTCTTGCTCAGCTTGTACATCCTAGAAAACCATGTGTGTTTTTCAGTGAATCTATACTTCTCCTTAAAGTTGACCCAACGTCACTCAAACTCATCAATTTCCATCGCATGCTCAATGAATTTCCTAAACTCACTGAGCTTTGGATTGCGAAGGTGACATATCATATTTTTCTTGATGTGCCAGCTGCACAACCGATGATCTGCGTTGGGCATTACCATCGAGATTGCTCTAGCCATTGCATTTCCCCATCGATGATCAATGACCTAGGATTGTTTTGACGCATCACCAACAAAAATGTCTCAAGCAACCACACATACAATGCAACGGTCTCGTCCAATACAACAGCGCACCCAAACACAGTTGTGTTATGATGGTGGTTGATTCCACCGAAGGGAAGAAATGGCATATTGTAGCGGTTGACACATTATGTGCTATCAAACACCACGATGCCCCCAAAGGCCATGTAGTCCAACCGCGATTGTGCATCTGCCCAAAAAATGATTTTCAGATGGCCTTCACTATCCAAGTTGTATCTAAAATAAAAGTCAGCATCTCTGTCTTTTTGCAACCTCATATAGTTCAGTAGAAATGTAACATCACTACCTTGAATCCTTTTCTTTTTGTACTCTGCAGCAAAACTATACAAGTCCCGAGATACAAACC
This sequence comes from Stipa capillata, assembly GCA_019208055.1. NCBI lineage: Eukaryota > Viridiplantae > Streptophyta > Magnoliopsida > Poales > Poaceae > Stipa > Stipa capillata. Next base: position 19,418 of record JAGXJF010005356.1, on the reverse strand, counting down.
CAACCTTGTCGTAACCACCCTGATGCTTTTCCATAACTTCCATTATCTAATGTGTGAGAAGGCCACCAATTCCATACTCAATGGCATCAGCTTTTTCAGCGTCACTCAGCCCACGATGAGAATATGAGATAGCACTCTCTCTCATGCTTAGTGAGTCGATGGTTATGGCAGTCCATAAAAATTTTGACAAACCATCACCACTGTCTGCATTTAACTCGATCTCTAACCGAGTGTCACATCCACAACGGGAGAGCGCCCTTGGGGTTCTTTTTGGGTTAGGTCTGTCAAAGTTCTTCTGCAACCGTATCCTTATTTAAAGTGGCAGAAAAGCCGTCAGAACACCATGTTGGTGTCTAGCAAGTGCTTGACATCTGCCTTTCTAACATTAAATCCTTTTTCTAGAGCATATGCGTTGTAGTACTCGAATCTTTCTTCCTCGCTTCTGAAAGTCTTAGTAACCAAGATGTGATACTCTTCAAGTTCCTCCAAGCTAACGCCAACACCTTCCATGCTGAACAACTGCCATCATCAATAAAGCATCAAAACCATGTTACTTATTTGTATTTAAGATATGAAACTAAAATTAAAAAAATATCATAGCTACTGTATGTACTAGGTGCAAAAGCAGAAGCATTTGCTTTCATCAATTTCATTTTCATGTTTTTAGAATGGAATGTTTAACATTATAAGTACTTGTTGAAGAATAACAGGTATAACTTGAGAAACTAATCAGTGGTGAATTAGTGACCATAGTTAGAATTTGGTGGTTTGCTTTTAGGTGAGTATAGAAGCACTCATCTGAATCTGAGAATCAATTCAGACATGAAGATGCAACACAATTAAAATCAAAGCCAAATTTTAAATGTTACTGGAACAAGTACCAAACATGTATATGACTAACTTGATCATGGAACTCTAAGAAATCATCCCTATATAATAGCTAGGATCATGGCAAAGTTCTTTCTCTTCTTCTATCTGCTACAAATCAATGACCTCTAATGGCAGATCGTGTGCCACTTCCATGGATTTGACGAGCTTAACATCAAGATTACTCATGGCATTCAGATTCAGTCATTAACTAGTTCATCCAAACATAACTCAAAATTTCACTAATCCGGAGTCACCACACAAACACATAATAAACACCTAAAAGAAGAACAGATGAAAAGTAACCAAGGCAGAGGGGCGTCTAGGCATTGTAGAAACAAATGTAAATAAGTGCAGTTAATAATCCAAAATTAATTTTACCACTGGTAACGAGATGAATGGGGAAACGGGATGAAGATGTAAAGAACAGACCTGCAAGGGAGGCTGCGGTACTCAAACAGTTTGCCCCTGCCCGAGAAGATGAGGACGCTGACCTGTGCATCGCAGAGCACAATGAGCTCGTGCGCCTTCTTCAGCAGCGGGGGATGAGCGAAGGAGCATGGCGGATGAACACGGCGGCGGCTTGAGCAACACGCACGCAAATAATGCAGGCAGACGACTATTGGGCTGATTGGGCCTCAATCAAACCATGTAGCAGCATGGTCTAGTTGGATGAGACTTATATTACTTCCTCTTCCACCACAAGTAAAATGTACCTTAAAATCCTTTTTTTATGGCAGTTTCAAAAAAAAACTGCATCAACGTGTAGGGCCAAGTGAAATTAAGTGTATAAATGTATTTATCATCAAGGCGTCATCTCCAAACTGGGATTATAATGCCAATCGTGTAGGTTTGAACTGAGAATTTGAGAATGCGGAAAGTGTGCATATGCTAATCAAGCGATTTCGATACTATGTCGCCACCCTTTGACAAGTATGCAAATAAACGATACTGGTCAGTTAGAGCAAAGGTTTGACTTTGACTGTAGAGCCTGGACCGAATTCAGCGCCGCATCATTCTTGTACCAAGTTCAGACTGCTGAGCTGAAAATCAAGGAGCTACGTACGTATCCAGTTGGAGTCTGAGCAAAACTTCGGATTTCAGTTCAGAGATTGAACAGGCTGCCTCTGACGTGCAAAACATGTGTCAGAGAAGGTTACATGTGAGTAGCTAGGATCGTCGTCGAGATAACATCGTTGGGGTTCATGTGTCATGGCAGGATCGCAGCTGCAAAATCGTGGTTTCAAAAGTTAAAAGATGTAGGTCACTTAGATCCGACGTAAGATCGTGTTTGAGTTTGATTGTAACCGAGCGGGTACCCTCACAGTAGATGGGGGATTTAATGTGCAGTTAAGACTGAATTAGCAGGAGTCTATGTTAATTTGTGAGTCATCATATATGAATAGGATGTCCGCTTTAGCTCAGAATTTTGTAAACTCGTATCTTTTATTCGATATAGATACGTGGAGTTTTGTAAAATTTACTCTTAATTACACGATGCACTTGCATTAGAGAGTTTCCAGCGACAACAGCCTTTCACTTGCACGTACTCGCGATTTTGCCATCTAGACCACCCGATCAGCAGCACCCTGTGTTCCAGCAATCTTTCACTGTTTCCTGCGTAGAAGCAGACTCCTGCAGCGGCAATCTCCCGTTGTCGCAACAACCTTGTGCACTTACCTTGCCATCTCTTTCGCCAGAACAGCATACCTGCAGCAACCCGCAGCTTGATGAACTAGTAGGCATCATGGAAGCGTCGTCGGCTCGTCGCATCCGGTAGCCTCGCTGCCGCCGCAACATCCGGCCGAGACTTCGCCTTTCGCCGTCGCACGGGCCGCAACGGTCAGCTCTTCTTGGGGTGCTCGTCGGCTGGTATGTCAATGGCGACCGGGTGCTGAAGCGACTTGCTTGGCTTCTGACAACAATGGCAATCTTTTGATCCTTCGTCGCCCGGTCTCTGACGAACACTTGCAGTTGCAGCGCTCGATGCAGCGGCGGCGAGCAGAGACCTTCTCATCTCCAGCGACCTCGCCGTGGCGCGGCACGCCTCCTCCTTCCGGCCACCGTTCCCGTCCCCCAGCAGCAGCATGCTGTTGAGCACGACGAGCAGGCACGTCCCGACGTCCGTGAGGACCGCGGCCCACAGCACGGGGCGCCACGCGAGCGCGAGGACGGCGGCCTTCGCGGCCACCGAGGACGCCACGTTGACGGCGATGGTCCGGCGGGCGCGCCTCCCGATCAGCCTGACGGCCTCGGGGACCCTAAGGATGTCGCTGGGACATGAGCGTCGCGTGCTGGTCTCCATGGCGGCCGCCGAGCCGGAAATGCCCATGGAGACGCCCACATCCGCCATGGCCAGCACCGGGCCGGACCTCGCCTTCAGGGCGCCGACGAGCCGGACCTTGTCCTCCGGGAGGAGCTCGGCGTGGAGCTCCTCTTGGACGCCTCCGAGCTGCTCCTGTGCATGCATGGCTGCTTTCGTGTTGTCTCCCGTGAGCATCACTGAATTGATGCCCATCGATCTCAGCTCCCGAATTGCTTCTGCCGCACCGGTCCGGCAGTAGTCGGAGAGCGAAAAACACCCCAACGAGCTCTCCGTCGCAGATCTAGCCGATCGGCACGCCTTTGAGATCATCCTTTTTTTTTGGAACAGTAAACGTCACAAAGTTGAGTTCAATCAGTTCTGAAACTTCATTTGTCACGTATACCGAGTTTTTACTCACCTGTCTGACATGATGCCCTTGTTAAGGGCAGTCCCAATGCTCCAACTCAGTTGTCTCTTATGTCATGCCACCTAGGCAAAAAACTTATGTGGCAGGGTAGTTATGGAGGAAAGAGAAGAAAACTATCTCTTAATTTAGAACCGGCTCTTAGCGGTGTAATCGATGTAAATTAATTCTTGAGTGATCCTATGTGGCTCATATATGTACTACTGTGTACTAGAACTATGTCACAAACAGGTTACAAGGCTAAAAATGGTAGTATAAATCATAAAATATTAATAAATAAGAATGTTTTAAATACAACACTAAAGTATAAGCCGTTGAAAAGGTTATATCTAAACAGTTATTTAATGCAATAAGATACAATGCATTGGGAGTACCCTAAGGCCCTTCTGTTGCCAATGTAGATGTGTATTCCGTTGATCTGTCCATAGATGCCCTCCCCGGGAAAGATGCAAAACTCATTTCTGGCTTTGGTTGGTGACAATGAATAGTACGGTATCCTGTATATTAGGAAGTATCTGATATACGATCCCCTGGGTTTCGGAAGTATACCCCGTATCCGGTAAGGATCACAGGACGATAAGGTAATCTCTCGGAAGGAGGGAAGATATCCCTTAAACAAGGAAGTCCATCCCGATGTTTAAGGAAGCCAGAGTCCTACTCGAATGTAAGTCCATGTGCGGTACGACTAGATAAGACCCCTATAAAAGGATCAGCAATCCTATAGGGGAGGACAGGTCTTTCAAGTCCCAACAGGTCAAGTTAGATCAACAAGCCCGGATAGATCCAGAAGCCACATCACCTCGAACGAGTCGACAATAGCGGGATTAGCCGGATTAGTCTACGATTAGACTAGGATAGCCACTAACCTTCATATTCCCTTGTAAGACGTTTCTCCATTGAATATATACGAATAGGACGTAGGGTTGTTATCCTGAAAGAGGCCCGAACCTGTATAAAAAATGGCGTTTTCCTTGCCATTATATCTCTGGCCTTGTGTCCTAGCGGTCCCTACCCCTCATACATACACTTTCCACGAATACCATAAGATCGGCGGTTTACCGATCGTCGACAGATGGCGCCGACCATGGGGATCGCTTCGGCTCAAGCCGTCCAGGAAGAATCAACATCGGCAAGACGTGCAACTTCTCGCGATCAGTCCGTAAACACCGATTGCACAGCCCTCCCCGGCGCAACCCGAGGAGGAGGAAGCGAGTTCGGCAGGAAATACGATCGTGGTCACGCACCACATCGGGTACTCGGACCAGGGTTTCTACGACAACTTCGGCCCGATGGATCCATACCCAGTAACGGATCGCGTAGATTATGGAGAATACGCCCTTGACGAAAACTCGGACAGCGACGCAGATCGCTTCCAGACCGAATGCGCCAGGGCCTTCGAAGGGAGATTGGTATCAACCAATAATCTCCAGGCAGGAGCGACCAGTCCAATGTCTGGCTTGTCGCCTGCGCTTTCTGATCATCTATACGATCAAGAACCCGCTCACATCGTGCCCAATGAGGACGACGCGATGGAGTGGAGCCAAACCCCATCTAATCTGAACTCTCGAGTAGTTCTCGCGATCGAAGGTGATCACGGAGAGCTCGAGAGACAAGACCAAGATGGGAGTCCTCGACGTCGCAGCCCGACGGCTACTCCCCAAGGGAATGTGATTAGGCCAACGAGAGCAGAAAGAACACCTCTAGGGACGGAGGAATACGTGTCCCGAACCGCTCGAAGAGTCGCCAAGGCGCGTAATCTGCTATCAAGACCACCGGTAGCAGACCTATCGACGCCTGAAGGACGGTAGTGGCTTCAACAGCTGGGGGCTGAACTACAGCAGGCCCAAGCCCAAGCCGAATCTTCTCGGGCACGGTCCGTGGCACGTAGCTCCACCGAGAGGAGCATCCCTCGCCCATAGGAGGAGTCAGATGGGGAAAGACGTCACCCCAGGAACCAGTCTCAACAGGGGAACCACGCATCGACTTGCGCGATAAGATCAACGAACTCCGGAGCCAGAGGTACCAGCAAGATCAATCGAAGAGACCAACGACCTCGCGCCAACACTCGAGGACGATCTCCGACCCTGAATAGTAGCGAAGTCGCACCTTATCGAAGAACCTTCCACAGATGCCAAGCGCTATCCCAAGAACTCCGACAGGTACGCTGGCCCTCTCGCTTCAAGCCTGGGGCCTTGGAGTCATACGATGGCTCCACAAACCTTTCAGAATTCCTAGCCATCTACACTACGACTATTGAGGCCGCAGGTGAAAACGAGAAGGTAATGGCCAACTACCTCCCGACTGCCCTCAGAGGAGCCGCCAGGACGTGGTTGACGAATCTGCCCCCGGGAACGATCCGCTCCTGGGGACAACTCTGCGACATGCTTCTCGGCAACTTCTAAGGTACCTACCCCTGCCCTGGCCGAGTAGACGAACTGTTTCTAGTCGTCCAAAGGCCAGATGAGACGCTCTGAGAGTTTACCAAAAGGTTTAGTGCTGTCCACAACACCATACCTGAGATCACCGACTCGGACGTCATCCGCGCTTTTACTCGGGGCAGCAGAAACGAGATGTGCGCACATGACTTGATCATGCATCCTCCTAAGACCATGGCTTAACTCATGGACTTAGCCGAGAAAGCTACTTGCGCGGAGGAAACCTTGCGCTACATCAAACAGCAACGAGGCAGGTCGACCAGCTCTCCCCTCCGGACCAGAGACAACTCTAAGAAGTCAAAACACAAGAAGAAGTCGTCCGGAGGGAATAGAGAGAAAAAAGCTAAAAACGGGGAAGTTTTCGCCGACCTCCCCGAAAAACGTACCTAGCGACCATGCCCCAAGGACAAGCAAACGAATTCCTCCGACAAGCCATCCAAGCTCTGGTGCGATTTTCACCAAACCGACTCGCATGATCTGCGCCAGTGTCGCATCTTCAAGAGGTACCTCAAGGAGGAGAAGGAGAAGCTCCGTGGGGAGAACCCGCAGGTCGCGAACAATAGTCGGGATACGACTCCCGACGGTGACGACTCCTCCCCTGAGCCTTTCCAAGGACACGTCAGAGCGATTGAGCACATATTCGGGGGCTCGTTCTCCTATGAATCAAAAAGGCAATACAAGTTGATCGCCCGAAAAGTCCTTGCGAGCATACCGCAGGTACATTGGGGCCATTAAGTGGTCAGAAGTCGAGATCAAGTTTGACCAAACCGACTGCCCCAAAAACTATGCTCGACCCGGACGATATCCAATCGTGATCGAACCAACGATCAACAACTGCCGAGTGGCCCGGGTGCTGATAGATGGAGGGAGTTCCCTCAATATCCTATTCACCAAAGCCCTCAACGCAATGCGAGTGCCACGTTCATCGATCCAGATGGTGACACAGGCGTTCCACGGCATCGTGCCAGGCTCGTCGGCCACGCCGGTCGGGCAGGTCATGCTCTCGGTGACCTTTGGAACGTCTGAAAACTTCCGAACAGAGAGAATCCTGTTCGACGTAGCCGATTTCGAGACGGCATACAATGCTATCCTAGGGCGCCCGACTTTGGCCAAATTCATGGCAGTCACGCACTACACTTATCAGTGCATGAAGATGCCCGGCCCAAAGGCCGTTCTCACGATAAAGAGTTCTCCTCAAGAAGCACTGCTTTGCGACAAACGTAGCCTCGACCATGTACGACCGCTTCAAGGGGATGAAGAGCACGCCCCCTCTAAAGCCAAAACAACCGTAAAAACTCACGACGAGGTGAAAGTCATTCCTTTGGACCCAGCGGAACCCTCCAAGACAGTCCGGATCGGTTCAAACCCGGATCCAGACCTGGAATCATCGCTCATCATTTTCCTCCAGAGTAACTCGAATGTTTTCGCGTGGCAACCATCCGATATGCCCGAAATCCCTAGGGAAGTGATCGAGCACAAATTGGCTATCTGCCAGGATGCCACTCCTGTAAAACAGAAGCTCCGATGGTTTGCTCCAGATCGGAAAGAGGCCATCAAAATAGAAATTGAAAAACTCTTGAAGGCCGGAATCATCCGGGAAGTCGAACATCGAGTGGCTCGCCAACCCTGTCATGGTGAAAAAAGCCAACGGAAAATGGAGAATGTGTGTCGACTTCACTGACCTCAACAAGGCCTGCCCCAAAGACGCCTTCCCATTACCCAGGATAGATCAGATAGTGGACTCCACGTCCGGATGCGACTATTTAAGCCTTCTCGACGCCTATTCAGGTTATCACCAGATAAGCATGTGCCGAGAAGATGAGGAAAAAACTTCCTTTATAACTCCGTTTGGCGGTATTCTGCCACTCAAAAATGCCTTTCAGATTAAAAAATATGGGCGCAACGTACCAACGCGGAATGCAGCTCGCCCTCCACGATCAACTCAGTCGGAATGTCAAAGCATACGTCGATGATCTCGTCGTAAAAACAAAAAAGAAAGAAAATCTACTCTCAGACTTGCTGGAGACCTTCACCAACCTTCGAAGAAGTAGGATAATGCTGAATCCAGAGAAGTGTACCTTCGGAGTCGACACCGGGAAATTGCTTGGATTCCTAGTGTCACACCGAGGGATAGAAGAAAATCCCAACAAGATACGAGCAATTGCAGAAATGAAGTCACCAAAGTCAGTCCGAGACGTCCAAAGACTCACAGGTTGCATGGCGGCCATGAGTCGGTTCATATCCCGACTAGGAGATTGCGGAATTCCTTTCTTCAAACACTTACGATGACATGACGGTTTCGAGTGGACAGAGGAATCAGAAAGAGCATTTCAAAAGCTCAAAGAATATTTAACTACCCCCCTATGCTAGTCGCGCCCAACCCAGAAGAAGACTTATTCCTCTACATCGCTGCTGGACCATCAACGGTCAGCGGAGTATTGACGATAGAACGTGGCACTTCAGAACAACGAGAAAAAATTCAGCATCCAATTTACTATGTCAGCGAGATCCTACACGGACCTAAGGAGCGTTACCCTCAGGTTCAAAAACTCCTATACACAGTGCTCACTACATCTCATAAACTTCGACATTACTTCCAGGCTCACACCATCAAAGTCCCAACCGCTTACCCTCTGGGAGACATCCTCCGCAACCGCGATGCTATCGGTCGGATCGCCAAATGGGCTATCGAACTCGAAGAGTTCGACATCCACTTCGTGCGACGCACCGCCATCAAGTCTCAGGTACTCGCCGACTTCGTCACTAAATGGACAGAACCTGACCACGTCAGCGAGTCACCAGCAGCGAAAGAAGATATTTGGACTCTACACTTCGACGATTCATTGACCATCGAAGGTACGGGGGCAGGGATTATTTTAACTTCCCCAACCGGAGAATGCCTGCAGTATATACTACAGATCGACTTCCCCACCACGAATAACGTGGCCGAGTATGAAGGCTCGCTAGCCGGTCTCAGAGTCGCTTCCGCACTTGGCATCCGTCGCCTCCTCGTGAATGGGGACTCACAGCTGTTAGCGAGACAAGTGTCCAAGGAATATCAGACCACAGATCCGAACATGGCAGCCTATTTAGCGGAGGTGAGAAAGCTGGAGAAGAAGTTCGTCGGCCTCGAAGTACAGTACATCCCCCGGAAGGATAACTGCCGAGCCGACAGTCTTGCCCGTCTAGCTTCCTCCCGATCTCCATGCCCACCCGGGGCCTTTGTAGAAAGGATCTCGACGCCGTCCATCGCTTCTCACGAACCCGTGGACGAAGGAATGGTCACACTCAAGAACGAGCACCATTCAAGGACGTCACCAGGCATGGATGCTCCAAAGGGAGTGCAGGGCAACTTGTCGCTACCCTTGATCCTGAAGATTCGTGGATGGAGCCCATCTGCAGGTACCTTCTCGATCGAACTACACCTGAGGATGATACACTCTCCGAGCAGATTACCCGACGCGCCAGGATGTATTCCCTGGTCGATGGAGCCCCTCTACCGTAGAGGAGCTCACGGAGTGCTCATGTGACGAGATCCATGGAGGGGTGTGCAGGGCACATGCATCTTTCCGAACCCTAGTCGGAAAGGCCTTTAGACAAGGATTCTATTAGCCGACAGCCCTCCGTGACGCGAGTGAGTTAGTGAAGCGATGCCGTCAGTGCTAATTTCACCGCAGATGCATTCATCAGCCCGCCCAAGCATTGCAGACAATTCCCTTGTCATGGCCGTTCGCCACATGGGGCCTGGATATCCTAGGACCTTTCCCGGTGGCGCCAGGAGGCTATAAGTTCCTATTCATCGCAATCGACACGTTTACTAAATGGATCGAGGCCGAACCAGTCGTACAGATTACATCAGAAGCAGCTAAACGATTCATAATGAAAAATGTTATGACAAGATTCGGTGTTCCGAGTAGGATCATAACCGATAATGGTACCACAGTTTTCCAGTGCAGAATTCATCGAGTACTGCACCAGACTGGGCACCACCATCTGCTACGCCTCGGTTGCCCATCCACAGAGTAACGGCCAAGTCGAACGTGCCAACGGGCTTATACTCCAGGGAATGAAGACTCGCGTCTTCGACAGACTCTCCACGCACGCAAAGGCATGGGTGCGAGAGCTGCATTCAATCCTCTGGGCACTGCGAACAACCACAAGTCGTGCCACAGGCGAAACACCATTCTGCTTGGTATATGGAGCAAAAGGCCAAACTCCCCTGTGAGATCACACTAAAATCTCCATGGGTAGAGTTGTATACCGACAAGACGAAACCCCTCGATGAGAGGACGACCTCAATTCATCGAGGAAAAATGGACTCAAGCCTTACTCCGTGCCACCGGATATCAGCAGGACCTCCGTCGTTATTATGACAGGCACGTCCGGCGACGCTCCCTCCAGGTCGGGGGACCTCATTCTATGACTTGTTCAGAACAACAGTAACAGCAATAAACTCTCCCCTAAGTGGGAAGGTCCTTACACAATAGCCGAAGTTACTTGACCAGGGTCGTTCCAACTAGCAATGGAGGACGGCCGAGTCCTAGCAAATTCCTGGAACATCGACCAGCTCCAGAAGTTCTATGTGTAAGACTACTTGACTGTCCACTCGAGAATATTTCTCGAGTGCACAGTCGGGGGCTGAATAAGGTGCTCAGATCGGCATTAAAAACTTGTCGATCCCAAAAACTGACACAATCAAAAATCCCCATGACAAGGTCTGGCACGTAGAAAACACAAGATTGACTAGATGTTCACACCTCCGGGATCCTCTTCTCGGTCGCAAGCGAACGTCCAGTAAAATCTTGAGCTGCCCGATCCAACTCCGCCAACCGATCCGGAAAACTCTCAGTAACCTGGAGGGACATGCCGACCATTCGAAGTACTGACTCAAGGCGATCCGTCACCATTACAAGTTTCTCCTCGAGAGAAGAAGCCCTTGCCTTCTCCTAGGAAAGAGCATCGGAAAGCTGAGTCGATCGATCCCAAAGCCCCTGGACCTCGTCGCAGATGGAATCCCATTTAGCCTGGACGCACTGAGAGGAACACCGAGGTCAGGATATTTTACAGAGAAGGTAGAGGATAAGTGGAGACGCTTTTTACCTCCACCAACGGTCTGAGTAGCACCACTGGATCATCCTCAACCGAAGTCTCCCCGCACTGCTGGCTAGAAGTTGGCTGACACGTATCAGGGGAAAGCTGATCCGTCCCGCTAGTCGGACCTTGTCTAGGCAGGAATCTGGAAACAGGTAAGCGCCTCCTCGTAACAGTCGGCTTGTCAGACTTCGGTGGGGATAGGTCCCTACAGATCACGCTCAGCACCCAGATCGATGTATAAAAAGCCCGGCTAGGAGGGGATGAAAGGAGAGTACCTCGCTCTCTTCAAGGAGACAGAGCGTATTCTTCGCCTCGGAGGAGCACTTGCTCCCCGAGGAGAAAGGGGCGAAGCTTGGAAAGGCAACTCGGGAGTCATCGCGGGAGATTCTGGTCCACCCCGCATGTTCTCCTTCGTCTGTTCTGAGCCACTCCCAAGGCATCCGATGTCTTCATCACGCCGACCCTCAGCAGGGGTTGAGTCCCGACTAGGGTTGAGTCCCGACTAGGGAGGGAGGGCCCAGCCTCAGGATCTGAGACTCGCGCCCTTCTCGCTAAAAAGGTCCATCAAATAACACCTAAAGTCAGTGCTATTTGGACCAGAAAAGTCAGATGTCTTGAAAACAAAAGATTACCGCGAGAACCTCTTCCCGCTCATGTTGAGGCCGAAGGGGTAGCGATGAAGGGATATCCTGACGACCTGGTGAAGACATCTTCTTGAAGAGGGTCTTCACCTTCTCGGATACCTCCGACTCCGAGAGAGCTAATCAAAAGAGGGAAGTCAGAGCAGCATGAAAATTTTTCTTTCAATTTTAGAAAGGGTACAAGGCTTACCCATTTTCTTCCGCTTCTGATAGGGGTCACTCGAGGAATCCCAGGCACCTGTTTCCCTCAACCGCAAGGGGCATATCCCGCGCCTAACAAAATCGGCGGCGACATCAGGGGAAGACAGGCCACGTGTCCGGAGGTTCTTGATCTCATCAATCAGACCCCTAAGGCGGGAATCCAGCGCTGTCTCGTCAGACCACGAGGGTACAACTTCGGGTGGAGACCCCCAGTATTTGATACCCAGGGTGGACGATGGACGGCAGTAACACCATTCGTTCTCCCACCCTGTGAAGGATCGGACCCCGGTGGCATCTATGTATTCTGCGATCTTTTCTTCTCGAAGGCGGAAACTTGCCCCTCCCACAACCTCCTTCTTTGTCCTTTCTAGTTTATGATAGTATCTAAAGAGGTCTAAAGGAGGACGAACTCCAAGGAAAGTCTCGCACAGATGGGCGAATACGCTCAGTATGGTGTAGGATGCCAGATCGAGGTTGACTATCTCGACCCGATAGAACTGGAAAACAGAGGACAGGAAGGTAGATGGGGGAAAGAAGAACCTGCGCTGAAAGAAATCAGGAAAAATAACCAGCCAACCAGGATCAGGCATGGGAACCCTCTCGTTCAGAACAGGGCAAAATTCAGCTTGAAAGGTCGACTGGATCAAAGTCAGTTCTAGAGAAGATGCAAGCCTTGCCTGGGTTAGCTCTGAACGCGGCCATAGGTTTCCAACCGATGAATGCCCCGCCATGTTGCAAGGAAGAAGACGGTGGGTAGGCTAAGGAACAGAGAGTAATACGGGCAAAAACCCCGACTTTTGTTTTCTTAAAGGTTTCAATTTTTCGCCTGACCGAGCACGGTTAACGGCATGATCTGTTCCATCGCATTTAATGCGGACAGTTGCTTTTCCCGCATACGAGACGTTGCATGGGAAAAAGAGGGTCTGACAAACCCACAACCCCGACAAGCACGCTGTGTTGCGGCTAACGTCAGCCGAAACAGTAGCGCGGAAGAGGAAAGATTTTTCATCACCACGCGAAATTTCCGCCACAACGGTTCGATTTCCCAGAAATCCGCCAAGCGAACGCGTGTCCATGATCGACGGATCAGGTTAAATCGAAAAAACCCTTTTATTTTCAACAGTCATTCCGATAAGGCTATCGCGACTACTCGGTAGAGATTGTACCTACTCGGAAAAGTCATCGATAAGGATTACTCAGTTCCCCTACTCGAAGCTGCTTCCCGAGAAGGGCAGATTTTCTGCCGAACAGTCATGACCTCACTTCACGTACTGATGGGGGGCTTGACGATGAATAGTACGGTATCCCGTATATTAGGAAGTATCTGATATACTATCCCTGGGTTTCGGAAATATACCCTGTATCTGGTAAGGATCCCAGGACGATAAGGTAACCTCTCGGAAGGAGGGAAGATATCCTTAAACAAGGAAGTCCATCCCGATGTTTAAGGAAGCCAGAGTCCTACTCAGATGTAAGTCCATGTGCGGTACGACTAGATAAGACCTCTATAAAAGGATCAGCAATCCTATAGGGGAGGACAGGTCTTTTAAGTCCCAACAGGTCAAGTTAGATCAACAGGCCCGGATAGATCCAGAAGCCCCATCACCTCAAAGGAGTCGAGAATAGCGGGATTAGCCGGATTAGTCTACGATTAGGCCTAGGATAGCCACTAACCTTCATATTCCCTTGTAAGACGTTTCTCCATTGAATATATACGAACAGGACGTAGGGTTGTTATCCTGAGGGAGGCCCGAACCTGTATAAAAGGGTGTTTTCCTTGCCATTATACCTCTGGCCTTGTGTCCTAGCGGTCCCTACCCCTCATACATACACTTTCCACGAATACCGTAAGATCGGCGGTTTAACGATCGTCGACAGTTGGATAGATTTAGATTGGGCGTACTCGGCAAGTGCAGCTACCATTGGGTGGCTTGATTTGCTCTCAATGCTTGAAACCTCCAAGGAAATTTAATTTCACAAGAGTTTCAGCAATTAAGTCATCTCAAACAGAACTAATAATGCATAAGATCATTTATAATAGTAAAAAGTTAAATCTAACTTTGCTCTCTAAACTATATAACCAGACAAACTTAACCCTCGGCTATTAAATCCGGATAGATTTGGTTCCTCGACCGATTCAAAGCGGTTTGATAGATGACGTAACGGTGATTTTACACATGTGACAGCACAATCAATAAAAAAAATAAAAAACGCTCCATAAGCGTAAATCGGTTAGGCGCGCAAATTCCGTCCTATTTATTCAGTACAAGCAACATTATCAATATACCAGTAAAGAAGGTGGCTCATCTGAACCTTATCCCCAACCACACAGAATGCATCATTCAGTCGAACGCCACGGCCTTGATCTCGCCCAGTGACTCGAGGATGTCCCCTCTCATGACGAGGATCCCCATCTTAGCCGCCGTCAGGAGTGCATAGAACATGGCGACAGGCGTCGACAGCACCAGCGCGCACGGGCACGTGCTCACTAGCAGCACCAGGGCCAGCCTAAGCCACCGTTTTGTGTCATGCGCTCCGAGCAGCAGCGGCAGCAGCGCCACCCCTGCTCCGAGGACTACCACAGCTGCACAAGAACAGTATTTTCTGTTGAAACATTCTGCTGTGCATTGCACATCTGCAGAATATGGTCACGTCTTTTTTTAGATGCCTCTGTATTTTAAAATACGGAATTGCTATTTCTATTTGTTATTTCTCAGTCGCCTGAGTTGCACATTGTTTATACCTCAGTTGCACAAAAAGAAAGTGCAACTTAGGTATAGAAAATGTGTAACTGCTCAATTATGTTCAGTTGCACATCTCTAGACCGTAAGTTACACATGATTTTTAAAATGTGCAACTACCCTACTAATCATTGGATCAAAAATCAACGATTAGGATCATTGACTTAGAAGTTATCCTCACGGCAATCTAACCTCAACGTGACACGGGCTCTGATCACCGTAAGAACATTTTTACCTTGGCTTTCAGAAAGTTGTGTGCGAAATTGCAACCGAGAAGGAAGGCGGTTTTACCGTCCAAGTTCAGCGTCCCGGCCCAGACCTCGGATGGCGGTTGCTTCGGCGAGGCTCCTCTCGTCGACCTCGCTCTGCCTGTCGACCACCACGCCGTCGACCAGGACCACCTCCCCGACCCTGACCGCGACGGCGGCGCCTACGCCGAGGTTGCGCACGCTGACGACCTCGCCCGTCTCCGCGGGGACCGCCTTCGGCGGGATCATGCTCATCGACGATGACATCCCGGCGCTGCCCTTGAACGCACAATGTGTGACAGCCATTTTCAGAAACTGAATTATCGTCACTCATCCACGCAGATTGTTATCAAATCTTACGAAGATGAACGATTGATCATGGAATGGCGAGTAATGAATGATTCCAAGATCTCTGAAATGTGGACTCGTACCTTGGTGCAAGCAAAGGTCTCGAGCCATTCTGCAGTGGTGAACAGGAAGACGATGACGCCTGCCTCCATGAAGTCCCTGAGAGCGACGGCGATGAGCATGAGGATGTTGATGTCCAGTGTGAGCCTGCTGGCCGCGGCGAACCCCCGGAGCAGCATCGGGGGCACGCCGGCACAGACCGCCGCCAGGGCCAGACACCGCAGGGGAGGGAGCAGCCACCCGAAGAAGGACGCGAGGAGGAGGGCGCCGCAGGCGACGATGTATGGGATCGGCCACCGGCTGATGATCCCGCTGCTGCCATAGGCTCGCACCGACGCCTCCAGGCCCGCTTGTTCAGCACCTTCACTGACAAAGACGACACGTTGGAATTTGTTGTGAGAATTTGCATGGAGATATATGGTGATCGATCTGTGATGGTTACAGATGTAGGACGGGGAGACGGCGGCAGGGTCGTGCTCGACGACGACCCGTCCGGGAGGGGACGACGACGGACACCGCCCTCACGCCATCGAGCAGCACACGCCCAGCACGTCAAGGTACGTCTTTTCCCACTTCCTAGTCCTCGTCCTGCCGCCGCCGTCTCAGGCAGTAGGCCCTCCTCGAACGCCGCGTCGGCCGCACCCGCCGGTTCTCACCACCACCACCCATTGTCGATCCAATCGGCGCCTACCAGGCCGGCGCAACCGTGCGTGCAGGAAACGCGATCGAAGGAGCAGCAAGAAACAAAGCCGAACGCCCAAAAACAAGAAATTAGTCAACGAGAGAAATAACAGAAATGATTTGGAGGAGGAGAGGTTTTGCTACAAGAAGCACGCAACGCTCCCATCAATGACAGCGACGGCGGCCACTGATGGCGAAAAAAATTGGAGTTTGGTAATCCGCTGACAACTAATCCGAGAAAGTAATCGAGCAAGGGGGCAGAATATGACAAACCTACCACACAGGGGCTTCACCTGGCAGCGAGGGACTAGCTTGACATATGTTAATTATCATTCTTTTTTCAATTTAAACCAACAAGAAGAATAACCATGGAAAAAACTATTAGACTGGAAAAGAATTAGAGAATATCTCGCATGGAACTAATGACCGTGGGGCTCCATTTATATATTACTTGTGAGATATGTAAACAATCTAGCAAATATTAGTTATACGGAATATATATTAGTTAGCTCTAACAAACTATGTCGCTAACAAGTATGTAGTATGCGGAAGGAAAGCCAAAAATCAGGAATAAAGCATGCTTGTCTGTCGGCCCGTAAGAAAGCTACTGAATCAAGAAGAAGAATAATAATAATAATAATAATAATTAATAATTAATATTAATAATAATAAGTATATAAAGGGAGAGTTTTTCTCTCTTATCTCTGACTTAATTTACACCGTTTGATCATGATCATCCAATGGCTAATAGTACTTGATGGTCTGCCACTTAAAAATTACTCACCATGCATTTACTTAAAGTTGAAAGTAATTACTCACTATTGTCCTTACTTAAGTTGATAGCAATTACCCACCATTGCCACTGCTATATCCTATCTCCCGAATGCACCACGCGTGGCCGCCGCGCCCATGCCACCCTTTGGCCGTGCCCATGCGCCACTGCCGTTGTCTCCTTCGACGCAATGCAGTATAGATGATCTGGCTATACCATCCGACGAAGCAATAATCCCCGCCCTACGCTGATCCAGGCTGCGCCGCCTCCCTTCATCCCACGCTCCTCTCGCCACCCTCCTAGCGCATCGCTCGTGCATCACCGTCTCTTTCACTCTACAATTGACACGGTTGCCGACAAGAAGCCGACGAGCCCCGACAGCGGCAAAGGCGTGTAGATGCACGGCACCAGAACACAGGGACGGGACCATCTGCTCCTGCTACCGCCCCTTTTTGCACCACCGCCGCCCCATTGCCGACAGCGGGAGCGCCACCCTGCCACGACCGTCCATCCTACCACCCGACGATCTCTACCGCGTCCTCCTCCACACTGGCCTCCCCGCGC
This sequence comes from Stipa capillata, assembly GCA_019208055.1. Classification (NCBI taxonomy): domain Eukaryota; kingdom Viridiplantae; phylum Streptophyta; class Magnoliopsida; order Poales; family Poaceae; genus Stipa; species Stipa capillata. Next base: position 2,037 of record JAGXJF010005356.1, on the reverse strand, counting down.
GCGGGCCTCCACCTTGCACACGCAGCCGTGCCGCGGAGGGCGCGACGCCGCCGCCGCCAGCAATCTCCTCCTTGCATGGCCCCACCACCACCGCTAGCCAAAGTAGCTCACAGCGCTAGCGAAGCTGCGCCACGTCACGAGATTGATGCGCTACTCGCCGATCTCAACATCGACAGCATGTCCTCCTCGCCACTATGCAATCCAAGACAATCCACGATCCAAAAATAGACTGAGCGAGAAGCATTTGTATTGTGTCATTGGTTATATTCGATGTTATTTTTTTGACAATACATATTCATCATTCTTTACTATTTCATAGGAACAGTGGTCTCTACTTTCTTTTGTACATCTTCATATCGTAAGTTCTTATAGTCACTTAAACATCCTTTCTCGTGTATGTATAGTGCATGGATAATATACTAGATTTGTAATGTAAAATAGATATTTGTCTAACACTCTAAATTATACTTAGTCAAGACGGCGTTGCACGTGCACGATTACTAGTCAGAATTAGTACTGACCTTACAAGGATTTTCATTTTAAAACAGGAACCATTTGACGCATTCCTACAGTACTTCAGTGTTATATGTACTTCGGCCCTATCCATATCAAAACGAACCAAAGATATTTCATCAGTTCTTGGACCTTTGCATCTAAGATCTCTAAATACAATATGAAGCCACAAATGGGCTTAATCTATGGAGGGAAAAAATTCATTTTTTGAACTTTCCAACTATTTAGTTGAATCATTTAGTCCCTAAACACTAAAATTGGATAAACTTAAAGCCTAAAATTTTAAAAGGACAGAAGATTTAGTCCGTCGCCTACACACAAGCAGCTCACCTATTGACGGACAAAGATCAGACACGTGGCAGATGTCTAGCCAAATAAAAAAATGAAAAATTATCAAAAAGGTAATTAAAAGTAAGGAAAAATAATGAAAAAAAACTAGATTTCTTTATAAAGCAATAATTATTTATTAAATTCAGAACAAACTACTAAAAATAGAAAAATAGAAAAAATAAATCCACAACTACAAAAAATCAAAAAATAGAAAATAACATGAAAAACCTAGGAAATTGAGAAAACCCACAGATAATTAAGAACATTCATAAAAACAGGAAGGAAAGCGATTATTTTTCATGAAGCTCAAACAATGATTTGTGTGTTTCCCCCCCCCAAATGCTTATTCGTATATTCCATTTCAGTTTTAAAAGAAAAGGACATTTTTAGGTTAAAGATATCTTACAAAAGTTTGGTGATATGGTCACTTTTTTATTTTTTAGTTTCCTAACTGTCCGAATTTTTTTAGTCAAAAATTCTATTTTTATTTTAAAAAAATTTTTATGAATTTTCAGTACTTAAAAAAAAATTCCATTAATTTTTGATTTGTTTCCTTAAATATTTACTGCTAGGCACTGTCATGTGTACGAAACCACGCCACTCATCAGCCCAACCCACTCTTTTGGGGGGAAGGAAAGTGGGAAAAAAGGCAGGAAGTAGCCCCGCGAGTGGCAATGGCGAATCTAGCCCCCGGCGGGGGGCAAATCCATTTCGGCCTCGCGACGCCTCAAATTCGGGATACGGAGCCCGCGCATCGCGCCCAACCTCAGCCCGCGACGGGGGGGTGAGCCGCGCACCTGAGCAGCATGACAGGCCCGCTCGTCGCGGGTCCTAGAGGCTAAGGCTGGAACGACACCCCACCGTGGTCGTGTTGTGGACTTCGGTGAGCAACGCCGCGGGGAAATAATGGCGTTCGGCTATAGCCAGTTCCGACGCACGGGACTGGGTTGCCAGGTTTGCCAACACCACGGGACTCTGCGGTTGAGGCCACCAAAGACTTTCGAGGATGGGCTTCTGTGCCCGCGAAAGTGGCAACCGACGCGAACGCAAGAGCCACGGGGTTTTGTGGTCACCCGTGCAAACGCCATTTCGTGGCGTTGGTACTGCGTCTCGACTGATAGGAGCACTGGCCCGCGACCGACCGCAGAGGCCCCTGGCGCCTGGCGTTGGCTCACGCCGTGCAAAACGTACGTC